>CAUYRH010090752.1:0-23894 GCA_963574655.1 Perodicticus potto
ACTCAAATTTACTTATTGGCCATACCCTCTTTAAACTAATTTAAGTATTTTCTGGAGAAAGGGTTATGCTATTCAAAATTAATTTTATTTTCAAAATTATATAAATTATTGTTAAGATCCTGAGAAAGATAATTTTTTTAATTTGACTAGGATTAAGCTCAACTTCTTTAAATCAGATAGTTGCAACCGGGATTTTGGAGGCTCTGGTCTTGGGGAATAGCTGTAGAGCAACCTCTTGCAGGATAGGTAAAACCACCAAACAACCTCTTTAATGCTGCAGCACTCAAGATGCAAGAATAGCTCCTTTTCCGCAGGGAGTAGATACACAACAGGGACTTTAAAGTGATGCTGTCTCAACTTAGTTCAGGCTTGACGTGGGAGAAGACAAATTTGATCTCAAGCCTGGAAACATCTAGCCTTGAGCCTGAGCCCAAGAAGGATCTGGGGAATATTTGGGAGGTGGAAAAATCTGGGGTGGAGTACTGTTCACCCAAATCCCTATTCTCTTCTAGCTACAGGAAGGAGGTCTTCCTACAGTGACAATTCTCTGTGAAACCATGTGAGCTGTTGAGGAAGCCCCTAATGCCTCTGTTCTGGTATCTTCAAGCCCCAAGAGAACACCTCTCATTTCACTTTTTATTTAGTGTCATAGAATTTAATAATATCAACAACGACTTTATAGAGTATACTATATACCAGGGACTTTTCTCAGTACTTACATTTACTTTTGTACAGAGGAGGAAAATGAAGCACAAAGAGGTTAAACCAATATTATACACCGGTCAACTATTAGAGGCAGGCCCATAAACACTAAACTCTACCACATCTTCAGGATCCTCAGCATTCATCTGAGAAGTAAAATTCTTCCTCTTCTCAAAAACCTGCTGTGACTCCCACTGACTTTAGACAGAGTATCCGGACTTCTTACCTTGGCTTCTTACCAAAGTCTTTATAACAACACCTAAGATTACCTCCCCTGATCTTACCACATTCCAGGTGTGCCTGCTACACTGAACTTCTGAACTACCCTGAAATCTCACAACTATAGGCGTTCACTGATGCCATTCCTTCATCCTGGACTGAGAGTAGTGAAGTGATAGAAAGTAGATGGGGTTTGGAACTAAACTAATCTACATCTTTCTAGTCTCTTTCCAAGTATGGCAACAGAGTTGGTTAGTTGTATTCTGGATATTCACTCTCCCTGTATGTAGAATAATAGAACCTTGACTTTTAGATACACCACCGATTATCTAAAAGACTGTTTGATCCATGTGATGTTTTTAGCCAATAATATATAGGTGGAAAGGTTATATGGGGTTTCTTGAAGTAGTTAGTCCTTCTTCTTTTTCCATCATACTACTTGTTGGAGTATGGGTGTGATATCTGGAGTTCCAGCAGCTATTTTGCACCATGAGGATAATAGCCAAATACCAGAAATGATAGTGTAGAGAGTATGAGAAATCCTAGGTCTCTGGTGATTGTGCAATGGTCAAGTCAGCCCTAAATTCCCTGCCTTTGGACTGGTCTGATTTAAGTCTCTATTTTCCAAGTGTTTATTCATAGTTATTCATAGTTTATTCATAGTTTATTATTCATAGTTAATCCTAACCTTAACTAATATACTGCTGATAACTGATAACATTGGGACTATGTCTTATCTTCCTGAGTTTAAACTTCAGCAGTTAAATGGAAGAAATTATACCTATTGTACTTAATGGTGGTAGGAAAAAATGAGATAACATGAAAACATGATAACATCTTCTGGTAGGCCTGAAGAGAGATATTTGGGGGAGAGAAAAAATTTCATAACTGAGCAAGTTATGCCAGGCCTGCACCTACTCGCTTACCTGAAAAAGTTATATTTCCTCTAGTCCCTGAGTGGCTTGAATGAGGAGTCAGTGGGCTAAGTGACTTTTGAGGTCCCATCTGGAACTTGAGTAGAACAGGAGCTTCTCTACATTCGCGATGTGTCTATGGACAATCCTGGATGGAGTAAGGATCTTATTTTGTAGATATAACCTGAAGACCATGACATTTCTCTCTACGAGCATTCTAGTCCTCAGAAATCCGTATACATTGTCTCTGTCTCTGTTTCTCTCTGTCACTCCATTTCTCTCTGTTCTCTTTCTTTGTGGCCCTATCTTCGACTCTCTGGTTCTCTTTCTTGTTCTTACTTGTTATTGCTCTCTCTCTCAGAGGGGCTTAGAGAGGCATGTAGGGGACAGTGAAGATTAATGCTCTTAGGGATGATGTATACTTAAGAACTTCTGAACAGGCTGAATCTGAACTGACCCAGCTGACCACAGTGGGTCACTTGCTATCTTAAAGGCTCTAAGTACTTTCAAAATTCAATGCCTTATGTCACTGTCTTCCTTTTGCCTAACATGTTCTTTTCCTCTTGCTTTCTTGGTAATCTTTCCCCTTTCTTCAAGTTTCAGCTTAAATGTCATCTTCTCTGAGAAGCATCTTCTGGACCAGTTAGACAGTAAGCTATGCTGGAGGCAAGATTGGCATCCTGTCAAGAAAGTGAATAGCTTTCCAGGATGGGTGTGTGAATAGTAGGCTGTAGATAAACCAAGGAAAATGCCGTGAGGATGGCTACAATACTCCCACATTCCTAACGAGAAATTTGGGGTCCACCACCAGCTGGGTGATTGAAGATTCCAAGTCACTGAGCACAGCCACAACCAATTTGGCAAGAAAAAACTAAAGCAGGTGAAACTCTAATCTCAGCCATAGCAATTCTCAGTAGGGCACTTACAGAACATTTCATTGTGAGCAGTGAACCCTTCTTGGTGTACCCTTCAAGGTAAACTCATTACAACACATATGCCTCAGTAATGGAAAAATTAACTGGCCACATATGGCTGTTAACTAGAGGCAGTTACAAGCTAGAGGATTCCTGTCAAAACCAGTGACTTGGGTTACAGAATAGGTGATCTATATCTCTTCCTTAAATCTATAATTACGTAACAGGAACAATGATTTTTTAAGCTATTTCTAATTCAGGACATTAATACTGTATTAACATTTTTAATTGTAGCAAAATAATATAACATAAAACTTACCATCTTAACCATGTTTAAGTGTACAATTCAGTAGTATTAAGTACGTTCACATTGTCATGCAACTGTCACCAACTGTCCATCTCCAGAACTCTTCTCATCTTGAAAAACCTGTACCCATTAAACAATAACTCCCAGGTGTCCCTGTCCTCAGCCCTGGGAAATCACCTTTCCACTTTTTGTCTCTGTAAATGTGACAAGTCTATGTTTCTCACATAAGTATAATCATGAAGTTTTCGTTGTCTTTTTGTGACTGGATTATTTCATTTAGCATAAGGACTTCAAAGTTCATCCACGTTACAGCATATGTCAGAATTTTCTTCCTTTTTAAGGCTGAATAATATTCCACTATATATCTATACACCACATGTTGTTTATTCATTCATTCATTCATTGATGGACACCTACATTTATTTACCTGTTGGCTATTGTAAACATTGCTGTTATGAACATGGATGTACAAGTTTCTGTTGGAGCCCTTTAATTTCTACTCTTCTAGATACACACTCAGAAGTGGAATTACTGTTTCATGGGTAGTTATATTTTTACATTTTTGAGGAATGATCATACTGTTTTCCATAGCACCATTTTGCATTCCCACCAACAGAGAAGAAGGGTTTGAATTTCTTTATACGCTTGACACCACTTGTTCTTCTGCCTTGTTTTGTTTTGATTTCGATAGCAATCATCCTAGTGGTTGTGATGTGGTATCACACTGGGCTTTTGATTATTAGCGAGGTGACATCTTTTTGCCACCTAAACATAAGAGAATGCTATCTTTGTATGATGTTGTAGTGAGAATATGTGATTATCACCCATGCTGTCATTTGTTTACATTTTTAAAAAAGTTCTAGACATGTCCCTGTTTGTCTTACTGCACTTGTAGGTGCTCATATATCTAAATTACATTTCAATTCCTCAACTCTTTGGTCAGTGGCAGGTATGCTCTGCATAAGCATCAACAACCAGTGGTTGCATATAACAAAATCTCAAAGCTGCACATGTGGATGTGAGTGTGGAGAGAAGGGAATACTTACACACTGCTGGTGGGATTGCAAACTAATACAACCTTTTTGAAAAGAAGCAGGAGAGTATTCAATGAGCTAAAAATAGACCTTTCATTTGATCCTTCAATCCCATTACTAGGCATCTACCCAGAAGAAAAGAAATAATTTTATCATAAGGACATTTGCACGAGAATGTTTATCACAGCTCAATTCACCATTGCCAAGATATGGAAATAACCCAAGTGCCCATCAACTCACGAATGGATAAATAAATTATGGTGTATGTATATGATGGAATACTATTCAGCCATGCAAAGATGAGACTTTACATCTTTAGTATTTGCCTAGAAGGATCTGGAAAACATTCTCCTAAGTATCCGAAGAATGGAAAAGCAAGCATCCAATGTACTCAATAGTAATAGGAAACCAGTAGATGAACAACTACATGCCCACACGAGAAAAAAACACAACTGCATTCAAATGGATGCATCAAATGGGGAGGGGAGTGAGCGAGGAGGAAGGGAGTTTGGTAAGCTCTCACCTAGTGGGCACAATGTAGGGGTATATGACACCCTTCCTGGGTGAAGGACACAACTACAACTTGGACTTTGTCTAACAAATGCAAACAATGTAACCTAATCATCTGTATCCTCATATCAATCTGAAATAAAAATTAAAAATAAAAAAAATAACCAGTGGCCAATATCAAGATCATACATTTTTTGGTCAAAACCAGTTCCTATCCACAGAGGCTATAACACACACATTTAGATCCTCTTCTGTGGCCTCAAGATTTGGGGGTTTTTTTGCAATAAGAAATCTTGAAAAATACACTTGAAAAATTCCTGGATGGCCTCTTCTGATTTCTGCTTTACATATTTCTTCTTCGTCAAGCAAGCACCAGGAGAGTAAACTCTGTATTTGCTAGAATAGGGTGTGAATAAAATCATTTTAAAGTAATGGAATTCCATTTAAAAGAGATAAGAGGACAAACCTTTCCTATGAGGCACACAAGGCCTAAAAGATTCTTTGATAGGAACTGCTCTAATAGGACTAAAAAACCCAATCTTGATACATTTATTTTCAGGCCCCTAACCTCCGCCAGCATAATCATGAATCCAGATATCTTCCAGAGAATGTAAGCAAAGATAAGTAAGGATACTTTTTGCTCAGACCACAGCAAAAATGGTCACCCAGAATATATAACAGAAATTTAGATAAAAATACAAGCAAAGTTCTCCTGGGATTTATTCCATGTACTACTATTTAATAACAATGTATCCTGAGGAATGTTAATTTGGCAAACAATTTTTTTCCATTTATATTAATAAATCTATCTCTGAAGGAATTGTTGATGGGAATCCACTCATTCTCTAAAAGTTTGAAATGAGGCCAGTCCTGGTGTTCAGGTCTCTAGAGGTGTTGTTTGAGCCTGGAGAATAAATATAGATAATCATCAAACTGAATGTCTAAGCAGACAGGGCAGTGTGAATGGTGAGGCAGAGCACCTTCAGCCTGTCTGAAAAATCAGTCAAGGCCGGGAGAAAGGCCTTCTGTCCCCCAAGCTGTAGAACAGAGGTTGACTGAGATAAGGGCGGCTCATCCACCACAGCTGATATCAGAATTTCTTTTTCTTCTTGACAGCCACAGAAATAAATGGCCTAAACCCATGAAAAAAGAAAATTCTAAAATGAAAGTTTCCTGTAGACATGTTAGTTTGAGGGGGACAAAGGGCTGACCTTTTAAGGCATGCTTTAGATTGTATTCTAGAACCAGTGGGAGGAATTTGCACACTAAAAGTATAGCTTCTGCCTTTTCAATACTCCTGGAGAGATTTTAGTTACTTTACTTGACTTGGGCATTTAGGACCCTTTAGCAACAGACCTTAAAACCCTCAGAAAATCTAATATACAAGAATCCCTCCTGTAGGCTCTCCATTGACCATGTTTCAAGGGAGGACATACTTCCCTGGCCTTCTGGCAGAGAAGAAAGCAGGAAAGGTCTCAGGGCAAATGCTCTGGAGCCAGGGCCTGGATTTGCAGCCTGCCTGCCTTGCTTCCCAGTTGTGAGACTCTGGGCATGTTACATAAACTCTCTCTTCCTCTATTCCCCAATCTATAAAATGGCAATAAAATTAACAGATGTGCTTTTGAGGATTACAAGTGGTCATTCATACAATAAGGTTGGAACCAATTTTGCCACACGTTAAATGTTTAATATTTATTACCTACTATTATTGCTGATTTTATCATAATATAATTTATCCCTCACTCCCAGTGAGGAATCATAGCCCAGATCTGTCTGCCCCGTACCTTCATGCTAAACTAGAGTATATCTAACCCATTCCTGGAACCCAAAATGAGCATAAACAAAAAGTGGTATATACAAAAAATGGAGCATACTATTCTGCCTTAAAAATGGCAAAAATTCTGACATGTGCTTAACACACATGAACCTTGGAAACATTATGCTAAGTGAGATAAAATAGTCACAGAAAGACAAATCTTTTATAGGTCTCTCTACTTATAGGAGTACCTAGAGGAGTGAAATTCATAGATACTGGAAATAGAATGGTGGTTACCAGGGTGGAAGTGAGGGAGAAATGGAGAGTTACTATTTCATGGGTATACAGTTTCACTTTGGAATAATGATAAAGTTCTGGAGATAGATAGTGGTGATGGTTGCACAACACTGTAAACGTACTTAATGCCATGGAATTATACACTTAAAAATCACAAAAAATGGTAAATTTTGCTATGTATATCTTACCAGAATAAAAAATATCCCCAAAACCTAAAAATAAAAGAGTTCATAGATTAGAGGAACATATTGTTAATTGAGAGAGAGATTTCTCTGCCAGCCTTGGCTAAGCCTGGCAAGCTCTGGATCTGAACAGAAGTGCTTGCGGCGGAGGTGCAGTGCTCCTTCGCAGAGGAGGTGGAGAGTAATGAACACGATGACCCTGCTCTCACTGGCCTGTCAAGTTCATGTTCCCGGTAAAGGCAAGATTTTCAGCTGGGTCTTTTAGCAAAGAGGGAACATGCCCTCTGTGTTAGACATCCCCTCTGGAGAATGCTCCGGAACCTGCCATAAGTCATGTTGAGATGAGGAAGTGGGCCCAAGCACAGGCCTCATCCTGGGAGGGAGAGACTCCTCCAAAGGGAAACGGAGAGGGGAGGAGTCAGAGCAAAGAAGGGTGATTGTGATTCACCCACTTATTTTAACCAGCAAATTTAGGGGCAGTGGTTATTTTGAGCTGTTTCTGAAGGAAGTCTTTCCTGTGCATTGGAATGCAAGTCTTTCGCATCTGTCACTGTAGCTTCCTAAAAATTGTACCCTCGTTCCTGATGCTCTTCCCAGCCCACAGTGCCAGCACCGAGAGCCCTTCTTACTGGGAGGCCTAGGTTATGAAAATATTCCCAAAGAGGAAGCTGCTTTTCCAAGCATAGAAGGAGTGGAAAGACAAGTGTGATCTGGATTGTACCTGGTTCTGTTCTCATGGGAACAGCAGCCGAGAGTTCCTGCCCCACTGCAGCCAAGGCCAGTGTTTCTCTTCATCCTTTAAAGTTCTAGGTTTTCCAGGAAGTCATCCTAAAGTAATTCTATTTATGATATTCCCCGGAGATACAGTCCTTTATTTGTCCATATCTTTGTTCATTTGGCTATTCTTTCTTTCTTTCCCTTTTTTTTTTTGAGACAAGGTCTCAAGCTGTTGCCCTGGGTAGCGTCACAGCTCACAGCATCCTCAAACTCTTGGGTTTAAGTGATTCTCTTGCCTCAGCCTCCCAAGTAGCTGGGAGGTGCCTACCACAATGCCCGGCTATTTTTTGGTGGTAATTGTTATTGTTGTTTGGCAGGCCTGGGCTGGATTCAAACCCGCCAGCTCTGGTGTATGTGGCTGGTGCACTAGCCGCTGAGCCATTTGGCTATTCTTTCATTCTGCAAATATCTATTCAGCAAATAATTATTTAATACTTAATAAGACCCACTATGCTAGGAAGTATGGCAGGAAGCTTAGAGATTGATTCTAGCATAAACAATTTTATAGATGAGGATATAGGTCTATAGTTACATGTGGCTATTTAAATTTGAATTAATTAAAATGTAAAAGTTAGTTTCTAAGTCATATTAATCATAAGTTACACAATAGACTCATGACTATGGACTTTTGTATTGGACAGTGCAGATCTAGAACATTTCAAGAAGGTTCTATTGGACCACAAAGGCTGAGAGTTAATGAAGTGCTCTGCATCATACAGAAATTCAAATCAAACTCTATGAATAGTCACAATTTTTCTATATCTTGTGTTTCTAAGAAAAAAAACATTGATTCTATAAACTATTGTCACATGCCACTTCTGACACCGCTTGTCAGGGCCCTGGACTGGCCAGGTCTCAGGCCCAGCTTAACTAGGTTCCAGACGTGGACCGCTAAGTTACCTTGCTCAGAAACAAATTCTCTTAGGTGCCTGAGGGCTATCTACTTTAGCTGGAGAGAGAGAGAGAGAGAGAGACTTAGAGAGAGTAATGCAGTCTTCTTAGAAAGATAGATCTTAGTCTGTAGCAGAGCTTGGTAATCTTCAGCAGAGAAAGGCTGTGCTGGCGTTCTGCAGGCAGGAGAGGAGACAGAGTCAGAGTAAGCGTGCCCGTGATAGAATGCGCATGCTCCTGACTGCCTTCTCCTCCAGCCTAATATAAGGTTAATTTCATGCTTTTTCAACACCACAGGTGTAGACACTGCCAATTCACCACTGCTCTCATCTCGCGAGCTCTCATGTTTGTTAGGAGAGCTAAATCCCTCTCCATGCCCTTTCCACCAAGGTGTTCCATTATTGAGCTATACAGGTATTTCTTATAACTCTACTCCTCCTAGCCATAGGTTATATGGGCTGCAACAATTATTCCAGTTTTAGCCAGAAAAAATATTTAAAAGAAAACAGAAGGAAAGGGCAGGACCTGTGGCTCCGTGGGTAGGGCGCCGGCCCCTTATGCTGAGGGTGGCGGGTTCAAACCCGGCCCTGGCCAAACTGCAACAAAAATAGCCAGGCGTTGTGACGGGTGCCTGTAGTCCTAGTTACCTGGGAGTCTGAGGCAAAAGACTCGCCTAAGCCCAGGAGTTGGAGGTTGCGGTAAGCTGTGACGCCACAGGACTCTACCAAGGGTGATAAAGTGAGATTCTGTCTCTATTAAAAAAAAAAAGAAAAGAAAAGAAGAAGAAAAATGGAGATGCATATATAGATATTTTTAGTGTAATAAAAATAAAACAATAAAAGTTTTATCCAGGTAATTGAGTCCAGCTAGAATAAGATATCCAAATGTCTGAATTTTTTTTTTTTTTTTTAAGAGACAGAGTTTCATTATGCCACCCTTGGTAGAGTGCTCTGGTGTCTCAGCTTACAGCAATCTCAAACTCTTGGGCTTAAGTGATTATCTTGCCTCAGCCTCCCAAGTAGCTGAGACTACAGGCACCTGCCACAATGCCCAGCTATTTTTCTGTTGCAGTTGTCATTGTTGCTTAGCTGGCCTGGGCTGGGTTTGAACCCACTAGCCTTGGTATATGTGTCTGGGCCATAACCACTGTTCAGGGCGCTAAACCTGAATGTTTTCATTAACAAAATAAATCTTTAAAAATGTTGAAAGTGGGGCAGTGCCTGTGGCTCAGTGAGTAGGGCGCCGGCCCTACATACAAGGGTGGCGGGTTCAAACTGGGGCCTGGCCAAACTGCAACAAAAAATAGCTGGGCATTGTGGTAGGCACCTGTAGTCCCAGCTACTTGGGAGGCTGAGGCAAGAGAATCGCCTAAGCTCAAGAGCTGGAGGTTGCTATGAGCTGTGACCTCATAGAACTCTACAGAGGGCGACAAAGTGAGACTCTGTCTCTTAAAAAAAAATGTTGAAAATGTGGCTTCAATAATTATCCAGAGCCCCTGCCCCTATTTTGATTGTGGGACCACTCCTGTGGCTAAGATAGATCCAGACCATGCAGACCCATGCCTGATGGAGCCAGGTAGATACTTAGTCTGCTGGATCATTAAAGAGATTTTCCATAAAGAACAGCTGATGGGAAGAGAGGCAGGATTTAAGTCCTGCATTCAGCTTTTGGACAAGTTTCTTAATTTCTCTGACCCATTAAGAAGCCCCATCTCTGAAATGAGTATGATTCTATTGGTCTTCCAAGGCCATTTGAAAGATCAAAGGGGAAATTATTTAAAAATTTTAAAGCATTAATTGGATATTCTTGTTAAAATGCTGCTCCCTTTACCTTAGGGCTGGGCACACTTGCCTCCTGTCTAGCTGTTTCATAACTAAACCCCATCACTTCATTTATCATACTTCATAAGAAAGATTTCCATTTGTTCTAGGAGTTTGAACTGGGCTTTAATAGGCCAGATTTCTGTAGGCTATTTCTCTCCCTGGCTTATCATGTGAGCCAGTTCAGGAAAGATTGAAATTATCTTTTTAAGTATTATAGCTGCTCCTACAGTGTGGGAGTCCAGTTGAGAGGGAGTCAGACCAACTGTCCAGTGTTCTTGAAGAAAGATTCTTGAGTACGGATGGGGCCATCTCACTGAACATGAACAGGAATATATGAACTGCTAACCAAGTCTGTGCAATGGGTTATGATGATTGGCACCAGTGATATGTCATAGTACAGAACGTCAGCATGATCTCCACACCTTTCACACAAAGGATACCTTTTACTACTTGTTCCTTTTGAACTCTACTTTATATCAAGAATATTCTCGGCTCAGCACCCGTAGCACAGTGGTTATGGCACTGGCCACATGCACCAAGGGTGGCATGTTTGAACCCAGCCCAGGCCAGCTAAACGATAATGACTACAACAAAAAATAGCCAGGCATTGGGGCAGGTGCCTGTAGTCAGCTCCTTGGGAGGCTGAGGCAAGAGAATTGCCTCCCTGGCCTTTGCCTTCAAATTTGAAATGATAGGAAGTGAACAACCATCACAGAAGGAAGGATCTATATTAAATTTAGCCCCCCGCCTTTTTGTGTGAAATAGTGATTTCTTATGTGTGTGTGTGTGTATTGATTGGGACAAAGCATGGCAGAAACTTCTGGGCTGCTAGAAATGTTCTATATCTTGGTCTAAGTGTTGGTTATGTGGGTGCATGGATATATGCATATAACTTACACTTCAATTTTGAAAGTTAAAAAAAAAGAAAGGAAAAGGAAAGAACTTCTTGCCAAGAGTCTAAAGACAGTTTGGCAGCATATGAAGGGATGTTGTGGAATATACTTTCCTGGCTTTCTCTCAGAAAAAGATGGGAGTCCTAGTTGTCTGGGGGTGTTCAGTGCCTAGAATTAACGAGATGTAATCAGAAATCACATTTGTTCTGCTTAATTCTGCCCTTGGCCCTGCTGTAGGTGCATTGTGATGAATATTTAATGTGTCACTTAACATTTCATCATAGGAGAGTATTTAAAGACATTATGAATAATTAATCCGCTGGGTGGAGAGATGTTTGAAAGTACCTAGCCTGGGCCATCCTTGCTGTGAAACTGAATTACTGTGGAATTTCTTGGGGTCAAAAGCAGCCTTCTGTTTGCCAGGCCTTTACTGGATATGCCCAAATGCCACTGCGTCCTTCAGTTTCAGAAATAAGCCAGCCCCAACTAAATCAGACTGTGATCAAAGAATGTCTTGGAAATTTACATTTATGGAGAAACACAGCAACACAGTCTGGGCACCTCAAAGAAACCAAGTTGACTCACTGTCTTCCTTCTTTCTCTGATCAAGTGTCAGCATCCCCAGAAATTATTACAGGATCATTTAATGTGACAGGATAACTCAACCATGGGAGAAACTGATGAACTGTCTGGCACACAGCTAGGTAGACACAATCTAAGTGTCTTATCATCTGCAGGCAGGTGCTTATGCTTGTGAGGTTGGGTGGGTGGGAGTGCAGGGCACTTAGTGTGCAGTATGGCAGCACAATAGTTAAAGCACAGACTCCAGAGCTGTGCTGCCTGGGCTCAGTTCCCACGGGCCCTTTCCTGGCGGTATGACCTTGGGCAAGCTTCGGAATCTCTCTGTGCCTGATGTAAACATATGTAATAGTACCAGCCTCCTGGATTTTTATGAGTTTAGGTGCTAATACATGTAATTAAATCAGCCCTTGTGACTGATAAAGAAACTACAAGACAAACTATTTTCTGGTAGGAATTGTTCATAAACGCAGGTCCATCTGACTCTCAACCTCTGTTCTTACCACTGACAGCACTGAACCCCAGTAGAAGTGTGCAGGGCACCAGGGTCAGGGGGAAGGAAAGGAGGCCTGTTAGAACTGAATCACACAGGCAGTGCCTGTGGCTCAGTGGGTAGGGCACAGGCCCCATATACTGAGGGGGGTGGATTTGAATCCGGCCCCAGCCAGACTGCAACAAAAAATAGCCGGGCATTGTGGCGAGCACCTGTAGTCCCAGCTACTTGGGAGGCTGAGGCAGGAGGATTGCCTGAGCCCAAAAGCTGAAGGTTGCTGTGAGCTGTGATCCCATGGCACTCTACTGAGGGCGACTAAGTGACACTCTGTCTCAAAAAAAAAAAGAACTGAATCACACCTGCATAATGTGGTCCAGGGGTGAGGGAATGGGGATGGCACCCAGATACCTGAATTCACATCCTATCCCTATCACCACCAAGATGTGTAACAAAAGGCAGGTCACTTAACCTTTTGGCCTCATAAGACTCTGCTGTGCAGTGGGGAGTTAGACCAAGGGGCTCAAGATCCCTGTGACCCTGACCTCCATGATCTGATTCCACATTCAGCCCTGACCATGGCAGTTGCTCTTGTTTGGGTAAGTGGCTTCCATGGGGAGCAGAATTGATGGGCTATGTGCTGTGTGAATATGTCTAAAGGCACCTCGAATGACAAATGTATCCGAACTAATCTTTCTCCTGTCCTTGCCAACATTGATTTTTCCAAGTGCGGGATCGATGTACCGCTGAGATGGAGAGGGGAAGAGTACACAGCGTTCTTCCCCACATCCACAAAAGGCAGGTCCTTGCAGAGCTGTCTGCTCCAATTGTCTGCCTTTGGGACTCTTCCTGGGACTTCTGCAAGTACAGTGTGGACACTGTTGTCTCGATAGGTAGGAGGAGGGAGAAGAGTGGGGAAGTAATTTTCTCTCAGGTTTGAAGTCCAGGAAGAGAAGCCTCCATACTTCCAATCATAGCTTCACTTCTCCTTGTCTCTGGAACCCTGAGTCAGTCCTTCATGGAGCCTCAATTTCCTAATTTATCAATGAAGATAATTTAATATGAGGCTGGTTTGGAATATTAAAGGGTCATGCAGGGTTAGTAGGAGTTAGTTGGGAAATAATTAAAGTAGAGGATATTGAGGGTGGGCGCAGTGGCTTATGCCTATAATCCCAGCACTTGGGAGACTGAGGCATGTGGACTGCCTGAGCTTACAAGTTCGAGATCAGCCTGAGCAAGAGTGAGACTCTGTCCCTAAAAAATAGCCAGGTCTTGTGTCGGACACCTGTTGTCCCAGCTACTTGGGAGGCTGAGGCAAGATAATTGCTTGAGCCCAAGAGTTTGAGGTTGCTGTGACCTGTGACATTATGGCACTCTACCAGGGGCAACAGGGTGAGATTCTGTCTCAGAAATAAAATAAAATAAAAGTAGAGGCTATTGTAAGTATTTTGGGCAAGAAAGAATGGCTGTATTGAGGAAGACAAGTGTTTCAGAATGTGTTTTGGGGAACATGGAGGGGCGGAGAAAGAAGGGAGAGTGTATCGAGAGAGGAAGCAAGGGGGGGAGAATAGAACTTTATTCTGAGTTGCAATTTAAAAATTCTGCGAATGACATAATGACCACAAAGGGTGAGTGATTTGCCCAAGGTCATATGGGGAAAAAAATGACCCCAAAGTGTGTTGTGGATAAAGTTGCCATGAATATAGTGAGAACACTGCCCTTGAGACTGGCTGCCAGAGATTTCCCGGTGAGTCCTTTCTGAAGGTGATTATCACAACATGAGGAGCTGCACAGCAGGTTAATAATATACTAAATGTGCAGAATTCACAGAGCATCAACAATACTCCAGATGCACTACGTTTCCTGTGCCAGAAGAAAACTAATTAACTCCAGGGATGGGAAGTGTGTATGTCTGCATGTGTGTGCGCGCGTGTGTGTGTGGTGTGTGTGTTTGAGAGCAGAGGGCAGAATTAGAGTAATCTGACATTTCACACTCTTTCCATGACCTTGGCAGATGACCTCTGTTCAGCCAATCTTGATGTCTCATTCTTCATTCATTCCCAAGACTTGAGCAGGCACTATTTAGAAATGATATAGATGGGCGGTGCCTGTGGCTCAGTGGGTAGGGCGCCGGTCCCATATACTGACGGTGGTGGGTTCAAACCCGGCCTCAGCCAAACTGCAACAAAAAAATAGCCAGGTGTTGTGGCGGGCCACTGTAGTGCCAGCTACTTGGGAGGCTGAGGCAAGAGAATCGCCTAAGCCCAGGAGTTGGAGGTTGCTGTGCGCTGTGTGATGCCACGGCACTCTACCAAGGTTGATAGAATAAGATTCTGTCTCTACAAAAAAGAAAAAAAGAAAAGAAAAGAAATGATATAGACAAATCCCAGATTTAAAAAAGAGAGAGGGAAAAAACCCCCCTCTCTTTCCTAGCTTCCTAGCAAGGGGCTGCCTTTCAAGAGGAATCTTTATTTTCAAATTTGAGAAGCTAGAGTGTCCCCAGAACAGAGCTGCAAAACAAGGGCAGAACTGAGGCTGACACCCTAGTTCTCTGTGACTCTTTACCATACCTGCATAGGGTAAAGGTGTTGTGCTAAAAGTGGTAGTGAAGCCAGAAAGTTATGTCAGGTGTGTGGCGACCAGTTAGGGCCTTCTCTGCATGGATATGGGTAACTCGCCTATTAATTCCCTACAGAGGCGCTGGAAAGACTTCTGTCACCTCCAACTCAGTCCCCCTCTGATCTTTGTTCCTGTGATCAACATGACTTAAGAGGTAAATTAAGAGAGGAAGATTGGGGATATGGGGATGCAATGTTAGGAATTTTGCCACTGTATGCCAGCTAACAGAGTACGCCCAAATGCTTTGCAGCTAAACCCTCCCTGAAGAGGGCCCTCAACTCGGGTCAGTGTTTTAAGGGTGTCCAAAATGTGAGGCTCTAGCAGCAACAGAGAGGAGCAAATTAGCCTCTCACCTTCATTTGTTTTTCCTTTCCTTCCTTCATATCAAATGGAGGTGCTCAATATCCAGCGCAGCAGGGAGTGAGACTCTCCTGCCTGGGAGGATGCCTAGCTGAACGCTTTGTCTCTCTCCTCCCTGGTCGCTTCTGCTTTTTTCCTTGTCAGGCAACAGAAGTGTCTGAACATCAGGGAAAGCAATGTCTGAACATCTGCATGAGCACAGTCCTGGAGGAGCGGCCAGAGCAGGCAGAATGTCTTTAATTATATAAACTGCTATCTAAGATCCTGGGCCAGACCACAGGGAAACTGAAACCAGGTTTCCTGAAGGATTCTCCCAGAACGCTTGGTGAGAGCTGGTTTGCTGCTTCGAGATTTCCTGTGGTGATGCTCTGCTCTCTGGTGGCGGATGGTAGAAATGATCGTGTTTTCCAAGAGCATCTGAGCCCCAAACCTTGAGCTGTGTTACCTTGAAATCCTTCAGAAAGGCTAAGTTAACCAGTTTGATGAAAATATTTCAGATTGTATATGAAACAAGCACATTATACCCCATAATTGCATTAAAGTACACAGCTATGATTTAATAAAGAAAAAGAAAAGAAATCCTTCAGAAAAGGGTACCATTCCCACTGACTTACTGAGAACAGGGAGAAGAGAAGGGGTTTACAGGGAGATGGTGGGAAAAGAGCCCTGGAGCTGGAAACAGTGGCTCTCTTAAGAGACTAAGGTAGGAGTATTACTTGAGGCCAGGAGTTTGAGATCAGCCTGGGGAACATAGCAAGACTCCATCTCCAAAAATAAAATAATAAGAAGAAAACTTATCAGTGGGTGTGTGCCTGTTGTACTAGCTACTGGGGAGGCCGAGGTAGAGGATTGCCTGAGCCAGGACTTTGAGCATGCAGTGAGCTCCAGGCCATTGCACTCCAGCCTGGGCAACAGAGTGAGACCCTGCTGGACTAGGCACCTGGATGCACAGCTTTGCCATTGTATAAACAACTGCCATCTTTCGCAAAAGAAATGGTGTCATCTAAATTGCGGTGCTACGGGGGGCTGGGTAATGGTGTTTATGTCACCCCTGTTTTTCTACTGTACTCCAGCCTTTGGTCTTCTAAATTTCTGTTCTGTTGTCTCCTAAGACTAGAACTTGTCGAGACTGTGTCAGAGAAGACTGCTAGTGGACTGGACGAATATGATGACTAGCCACACTTGTTAGGGGAGTACTCTAGGTTGGTCAGGTAGATTCCATGCTACATTTATACTGTATTTAAAGTTAATAACAACCATAATTGTGATTATGGGAGATGTTGGTCAGTGAACACAAAGTTTCAGTTAGATAGGAGGGACAAGTTCAAGAGTTCTACTGCATAGCATTGTTACTAAAGTTAACAACAATATTTTGCGTACTTGAAAATTGCTCAGAGAGAAGATTTTAAGTGTTCTCACCACAGAAATGCTGTGTGAGGTAACGGCAAATGGCTTGATTTAGCCATTCCACAATATATGTTAATACCTCACATTGTACACCAAAAATGTATACAATTTTTACTTATTGATTAAAAATATATATTCATAACAGCAAATTATCCTATAGTGCTCACTCTGTGCCAAGCAGTATTCTGAACTGTTCTCTCATATGTTTACTCACTTTGTGCTCATAACAGTCTCAAAGAGGCAGGTTCTGTTTCACTCAATTTTTCTGATGAGAAAACAGGTTGAGAGAGGTTAAATAGCTTGTCATGTAGACACAGCAGATCTGGTTCACAGTTGAACCCGGAACATCTCTTTACTACTCAGCTATCCTGCTTCTACTTCTCCTAACTTGTAATGGTAGATCAGTGGGGGCGGAGAGCCCGGATGCAGACAGGTGATTAGAGTTAGAGGCTGGCTAATTGAAAAAACAATATGATTCCTGGATTCCACAGAATAAGAAGTCCAGGACTGAGTGGCCGTTCTAAAACCAGCTCTGCAAGGAAAACTTTATCTAACACAGACCTCTCTGAGCACCTGTCTTTCCAAACAGGTCATAATAACAATGGCTCCCATGAGATGAATCAAGAGTTGACACATCTTAACTTTGAAACTTTTCTAAAAATTTGGGTTACTATGGAGTTACATATGATTAGGTTACATTGTTTATATTTGTAAGATAAAGTCCTAGTTGTAGTTGTGACCTTCACCCAGGAAGTGCGCCATTTACCTGTACATTGTCCCTGGGTACATACCGAAAACCCTCCTTCTTAAATTTAAATGAGTTTTTATCTCATGTGTGCATGTGGTTGTTAATCTACAGTTTCAACTTAGTATTGAGTACATAGGATTCTTATTTTTCCATTCTTGTAAAGTAACTTGGAAACTCCTAAACTCCTTAAGAATAAAGCTTGTTTTAATGGTGATTAGTATCTAAGAGTGCTTTCTGCTTGGTTGGTACATAGTTAAGGCTTGTGGGATGTAGAATGGGAAAAAATAACAGCTAGTATTTAATGAGCGATTACCACACGCCAGGCACTCTTTTAAGGACTTTCCGTGTGTTATCTTAGGTAATATTCACAACATCCTCGTGAGGTATAATTATTATCATTACCATTCTCATTGCACAGATAAGGAATTTGAGGCACTAAAGACTAAATAACTTTCCCAAGGTCACACAGGGAATGTTTTCAGTGTCCAGTCATTTAACCACTATGCTGTGCTATTTTTCCAAGTCAGAAGAAAGAGAAGGAGTAAGATAAGAGGAATAAAAAAACTCCTCAGGCTGCCCATTCTGGACCAACAGCTCTCCACCAGGGGACCACTGATAGGTGTAGGGAATTCCAAGTACATTTTGGGGGAGACAGACATAATAATAGCAGATGAATTTTATGTCCTGACAGCTGTTGAACTGAGTGCTTTTAGACCTCAGAGCTTCCCAAGGAGGACAGTACTGCTATCACTGCCATTTTGCAGAAGAAACCAATGCATAGAGAGGTTAAGTAACTTATTCAAGATCACCCAAACTAATAAATGATAGAACTAGAATTTGAACCCAGGCAATGTGGCTTCTGACTCTGGGATCCTAACCATTTCGTTATAATGCCTTGAGTCTTTTTAGCGTCAAAAAGGAGACCAGATAGCCCATAGATATCTACAGCTGTACTCTAGACGAGACAATTTTAGAAGAAAGTTAGGCCTTTTCTGCTTTTCCATAAGCAACTCATTATTTTATGAGAAAATCCCAACCTGGAGAAGTGTATTTTAGCTGAGAATCAGTGTGGAGGACTCATTGCCCAACCCTGGCAGACAAGGAAAGAAAAGAGCAGTCTGAGTGAGCCTGTGGATCCTCCAGCCCCGAGCAATGTTCACCGTTGTCTTGCCCTCCTTTTCCTGTCTGCTGCCTCTGTCTTGTTTGACTCTTTGGCCCTCATGTGGTGACACAGAGAAGTTCAGTTGTTTTCCTCTCCAATTATCACAGGCTAACTTTTACCTGAAAGCAAAAGGCTGGTGATTAAGACACAAAAAGAGGTGGCTCATGCCTGTAATCCTAGCACTGTGGGAGGCCAAGGCAAGTGGATTGCCTGAGCTCACAGGTTCAAGACCAGCCAGAGCAAGAGCGAGAACCCTCCCATCCCCCAAAATAGCCGGGCATCGTGGTGGGCTTCTGTAGTCCCAGCTACTTGGGAGGCTGAGGCAAGATGATCGCTTGAGCCCAAGATTCTGAGGTTGCTGTGAGCTATGATGCCATAGCACTCTACCAGGGGCAATAAAATGAGATTCTGTCTCAAAAAGAAAAAACAAACCCCCCACCCCTCACAAAGATGGAATCCGAGTGGTTTATAGGATTTGCATCTTCCTTTTCTGGCCAGAGAAGAGCAGCGCCTTCTTCCCAATCAAAAGTTATCCAGATGGACATACGGTTCAGGATAATTCTCCAAGAAGAAAACTGTGTTGTTTATAAGCTCATTTTAATTATTGTCTTGGTGTTTCCAGTAATTGCTGTCTTCTCCATGAATAGGTGATAGATATTCTCTTAGGCAATAAGAATATAGATATTCTCCTAGGTAGTAAGGAAGAAAGAAAACCGGCTATGTAAGAGATTTACAGCCTGTGTCAGAGAGGTGTTTTTGTTTGTTAAATTCAGATTTCAAAGTAAACGGTGGAATACATCGATGGTGTTGAAATTAGTGGCCCTAACTAGGCAGTAACCAAGAGGCTGGATACATTGCCCTGGTTTATGGGGGTCCCAGATTCATGGTTATGCACTATTTATGATTATTTAATAGAGATTGTTAATGAGCCTAGAACTGTGGGATTGGTTTTTAGGTGAGTCATTTGTAGGTGATAGGAGCTGACCATCAAATAACTATCTTTAGTCAGGGTTGGGAAGTCCTGTACACTTGTATAGTGATTTGGACTCACCAAACTTTTATGTATATTACCTAACTTTTATCACTGCCACAATCCTAAGAGAAGTCAATACAGATATACTAAAAACACCAAAGAATAAAAACCGAAGGATGTTTTCACTTGTCCATTATTGTTCTGCAGACATGGGGTAAAACCCAGGCTT
Source organism: Perodicticus potto (assembly GCA_963574655.1). Classification (NCBI taxonomy): domain Eukaryota; kingdom Metazoa; phylum Chordata; class Mammalia; order Primates; family Lorisidae; genus Perodicticus; species Perodicticus potto. The sequence continues at coordinate 19,787 of CAUYRH010090752.1, forward strand.
CCTCCTTTCGGGACAAACATTCTTTCCCTTCTGTATTGCGATACTTTGGGTTGAAAGGAAGAGAAAACATAATTTAAAATTATTTAAAAAGAGGATTCATAATTTCACACTAAGGAATTCCCCAAAAGGTGGTTCTGATGTTGATTAATTCAGTAGCTGAGTGATACCACCCAAAAGAATTCAGGGTCGTTCCATCTATTTTCTGTGTTGTCCCTTTGTGGTTACATGATGACTATTGCAGGTCCAGGCACCATAATATCACACACCACCTTCCAAAAGCAAAAAAAACCCCCAAAACCCAAAAAACAAAAAAGAATTCTTCCTCTGGAATACATCCATATAGCAGCAAGACAATTGTTTTCATAAACAATTCTCATTAAACTTCTGGACCCTAATAGTCTCATATTCTTTCTCCTTCATGAATACTCACTTGGACATATTTCTTCATTCACTTATTCTTTCCGCAAATATTTATTACCTACTATCTTTTAATTAGGGTACTGATAGAATCAGGTACCTGCTCAAATAAACTTGCCCCGTCTAGCCAGGGTCAGGTTCATATTGCTCCAAGGAAATAGGAATGCCACCATCCTGGCAGCCCTAACCCTTTAAATCCCTGTCCACCATAGCCCACGTGTGGATTTCTCCCTAGTCAGGAATCTCACCCCACTTGCACTCTAGGTGGAATAAAAGCCACTCTAATCGCATGAATTGGATCTCCATTTTCCTTTCATCTTGTATCTCAGAATGATTTTATCCTTGGGTCCAGAACATTTCATGCACAACAGTGAGCAGGTTACAATCCTTGACTTTGAAGGACTTGTCTTCTGCTGAGGGAAAATGATTTGTGAACCGATATGTTCAATGTGGTGGGTGTGACTCTGTAACAATGTTGTTTATGAAGTCGAATACATACCTGGAAGAATAGGAATCAAGTCAACTTTTCCCAGGGGAATTAGAGAACCGTTCATGCATGAGAGACTGTTTGACCTGTCTTCTTAAATCATGACTTGTTTAAATAAAGATAGTAGAAGAAAAAAGCAGGCAAAGAGAAGGCTAAATTCAAAGACACAGAGGTGGGAAAGGGCAGTGAGCAATGCGGGAGGCAAGGGGCAGACTGGCTGGAGACACAGCTGCACAGGTAGGTTGGAGCAAGAGTGTGCAAGGTTTGGGGAGTTGGGCTGAGAGGATAAATAAAAAATTTTGGAAATGCTTTTAACTGGGAGTAATCATTGTATTCCCTTTACCAAGGGGCTCAAACAGGATAATGTGAACTAATGAATAAATTTCCAAGCTAAAATATTGGTTTCAGTTGTAGATGAGGCTACAGGTTGCAAAGAAGGCTTCCTGAACCTATCAACTCCCATTTTTTAGGTTGGAATCTATTTTATCTCTAATTCATCTATTTTGATTATAGTGAGCCAGTAAGAGATGAAAGATACATTGTTTAGTGAAAAGAAGAGTCAGAAAATCTGGGTTTGGATTTCTAACATATTTAATATCTCCGTGGTGCTGCGTAATTACCTAACTTCTCTGAACTTACATTTTTCCAACTGCAAAAGATAATTTCTGACTTACAGTATTAGGAGGATTAAATGAGATAACCTCATCATTCAACAAATATTTATTGAGCATCTACTATCTATTAAGCACTGTGCTAGGTATGAGAGATCAAATCACCATAAAGCTTACAAAATAAATAGAAAAATATTAATGAAGAAATTATAGTATACGTGTACAGGGGAACAGACATGGGAGTGTAAACTTGTTGAGTCAGGAAAGACTTCTTGGAAGAAATGCTACTTGGGTTAAAACCTGAAAAAAGAGTGAGAATTAGGCCAATAAATGGGATAGGATGGAAATTCTAACAGATAAAGGAAACAAGGTGTGAGACATGAGACAATTTATCTTTAAGAATCTGAGAATATTGAATTATGGCTAGAGTGCAAAATGAAAAGGGTAATAGAAATGACATTACCAAGGTTATAAAATTCCTCCTAAACTATGATAACAATGCTATTATGACAATCAACATTAATTGAGAGCCTAAGACATTGTAAGCATACACCATGCTGTGTGTTGTCTTTAAAAGTCAAAACACTCACACCAGCCTTACCTCCAAACCTCCATGACAGTTTTTAACCTGCTTGGAGTTGCTGTGCTCTCCAGAAAGCCTTTCTGTGTGATAATGAACCTTTTCATACCTTCTCGGTGTAGATATGACATCATCAGTCTCAATATCTGAACCAAATTTTGAGTGGAGGTCCATCCCACTTTTGCATAGTGGTCACAACCTTGCCTCATTTAAAGTTCATACTAACCCTATGAAGTAAGTGCTAGAATTATCCCTAGATGAGGAAACTATGGCTAAGACATTAATTTGTCTGAAGTCACATGATTATGGCTGGGTTCAGTGGCTTATGCCTATAATCCTAGCACTCTGGGAAGCCAAGGTGGTGGATTGCTTGAGCTTAGGAGTCTGAGACCAGCCTGAGAAAGAGCAAGTCCCCATCTGTACTACAAAGAGAAAAAGCCACCCAGGTGTTATGGCAGGTGGCTGTGGAGTCAGCTATGTGGGAGGCTGAGGCAAGAGGATCACTTGAGCCTTGGAGTTTGAGGTTGTTATGAGCGCTGATGCCCAGCACTCTAGCCTGGGACAACAGAGTGAGACCCTGTCTAAAAAAAAAAAAAAAAAAAAGAAAGAAAGAAAGTAAAAAGATTTGGTCCCAGGTTCATTCCCCAGAAGAAGAAAGAATAAAACAGTAAAAATGTTTCAAATAACCTAGTAATACATCTTAAGGAATTAGAAAAACAAGAACAAGCCAAACCCAAAATTAATAGAAGTAATGAAGAAAATATTACTGGAAGCTACTGTTAAAGAAATGACTCATATGCAGTAAGCAGAGATGAAAATATGGAAAAGAAAAAGAAGAGACAAAGAAAATAGAATCAGAAGTATTGTCATACATCTGAGGAAAAACACAGGATTTTTTTTTTTTTATAATCTCAGAATGTTAGGACTTTCAAACTATAATTCAAAACCAAAGGACATAAAATAAATGCACCAAAACAAAGTTAAATAAATTACCAGTTTGGAAAATACATTTGCAATTCATAGCAATATCAAAGGGCTAATTTTTAATACAAGCTGTCCCTGAGTTACAAATATCCAATTTACATTACAACTCATACAAATGGAGGCTATTACGGTAAGTCCTGGAGTTGCGAACATCCAACTGATATACAACTTGCACTTATGAACAGAGGGTATTTCAGGTAATAGGTATAAATTCAACTTAAGAACAAACTTGGCTCGGTGCCCATGCTCAGTGGTTAAGGCGCTGGCCACATACACCAGGGCTGGTGGGTTCAAACCCTGCCCGGGCTTGCTAAACAACAATGACAACAACAACAACAACAACAAAATAGCCAGGCGTTGTAGTGGGCACCTGTACTCCCAGCTACTTGGGAGGCTGAGGCAAGAGAATCATTTAGGCCCAAGATGGGAACACTCTTATGCTGCTGGTGGGACTGCAAACTAATGTAACATTTTTGGAAGGCAGTATGGAGAACCCTTAAAGAACTCAAGCTAGACCTTGCATTTGATCCTGCCATCCCATTGCTGGGCATCTATCCAGAAGAAAAAAAATCCTTTTACCACAAGGACACTTGCACTAGAATGTTTATTGCAGCTCAATTTATAATCACTAAAATGTGGAAATAGACTCAACGCCCACCAACCCAGGACTGGATTAACAAGCTGTGGTATATGCAAACCATGTGGTACTATTCAGCCATTAAAAAGGATAGAGACTTTACATCCTTTGTATTAACCCGGATGGATGTGGAACACATTATTCTTAGTAAAGCATCATAAGAATGCAGATATAAAAATCCTATATACTCAATTCTGATATGAGGACAATTAAGGTCCTAGTACACAGTGGAGGGGGTTGAAGGACGGGGAGAGCTGAGAAAGGGAAGCAGGGAGGGGGTGCAGTGTCAGAGGGTGTGGTATACCATTTGGGGGAGGGACACAAATATAAGAGGGTCCTTATCTAACAAAAGCAATCAATGTAATCTGGTTCTGTGTACCCTTAATGAATCC
>CAUYRH010090755.1:0-21398 GCA_963574655.1 Perodicticus potto
AAACAGAGCCTCAAGCTGTCACCCTGGATAGAGTGCCGTGGCATCACAGCTCACAGCAACCTCCAACTCCTGGGCTCAAGCGAGTCTCCTGCCTCTGCCTCCCAAGTAGCTGAGTCTATTGGCGACCGCCACAACGCCCGACCATTTTTTGGTTGCAGCTGTCATTGTTGTTTGGTGGGCCCAGGCTGGATCCAAACCCGCCAGCTCAGGTGTACGTGGCTGGCGCCTTAGCCCGTTGAGCCACAGGTGCTGAGCCTATATGTTTTCTTTTGAAAGCTATTCAGATCCTTTTCCATTTTTAATCAAATTATTTGACTTTTTTCTATTGAGTTGTTGGAGCTCCTTATCTATTCTAGTTATTAATCCCTTGTCATATGGGTAGTTTCCAAATATTTCTCCCATTCTGTGGCTTGTCTCTTCACATTGCTAATTGTTTCCTTTGCAGTGTAGAAGCTTTTTAGTTTGATGTGATCCTCCTTGTCCAATTTATGTATTGATAATTTTTTTTGTGTGTGTGGAGACAGAGTTTCACTTTATCGCCCTCAGTAGAGTGCTGTGGCATCACAGCTCACAGCAACCTCCAACTCCTGGGCTTAGGCAATTCTCTTGCCTCAGCCTCCCGAGGAGCTGGGACTACAGGTGCCTGCCACAACGCCCAGCTATGTATTGATAATTTTCATCTGAAACAGTTATTACTCTGTTATTTGCCAAATGGCAATTTTCTATTTCCACTATTCTTTTTACATTTATTAATTGGAATTTACTGTAAGGAAAAACTTTCTCCTTTTCCCCATTTTATTTATTTATTTATACCAACGTGGACTCAAGGATATTTACTCTATTCTATGAATTGTGATCCATTACTAATATTATTTATTTTGTTGCTTAAATTTTCCCATATTTGGCTATTGGGACCTCCTTCAAGTTTAAGAGCCACTTGTTTAATCTACTCCTCTCCGCTAGATTGTTGTTTTTGTTGTTGTTTTTTGAGACAGTCTCACTTTGATGCTCTTGGTAGAGTGCTGTGTCGTCATAGCCCATAGCAACCTCAAACTATTGGGCTCAGGAGATCCTTTGGTCTCAGCCTCCGAATAGCTGGGACTACAAGTGCCCACTACAATGCCTGGCTATTTTTTTTTTTTTTTTTTTTTTAGAGACAGGGTCTTGAACTCTTAAGCTCAGGCAGTCTATACCCCTCAGCCTCCCAGAGTGCTAGGTCCTAGATTGTTTTGAATCAAAATCTAGAAATCATGTTATTTCATCAGTAAATATTTATGTGTATCTCTAACCGTTAAGAATTAAAAAAAAAAAAAACAACCAGGCACAGTGGTTCATGCTTGTAATCCCAGCACCCTGGGAGGTGGAGGCGGGTAGATTGCCTGAGCTCAGGAGTTTGAGACCAGCCTGAGCAAGATTGAGAGCCCTGTCTGTAAAAATACCCGGGCGTTGTGGCTGGCACCTATAGTCCCAGCTACTCGGGAGGCTGAGGCAAGAGAATCACTTGAGCCCAAAAGTTTGAGGTTGCTGTGAGCTGTGACGCAGCAGCCCTCTACCAAGGCCTACAAAGTGAGACTTTGTCTCTAAATAAATAAATAAATAAATAAATACATAGATAATACCTTTATCACATGTAAACAAAATGAGCAATAATTCTTTAATGTCATCAAATATCCATTCGTTGTTCACACTTCCCTGCTTATCTTAGCAGAATTTTATGTTGGTTAGGATTTATTTAAATCAGGATCGGCATGGAATGATCGGTCAGTATGATCTTTGGGTTCTTTTAATCTATCTGCTCAGAACCATCTCAGACAACCCCTTACCATATCCAAAACCAAAAGCAAAAATACCTACCACCTATCTAGAAAATAAGCCCAGAAGGAACTCAGTATATGGATGGGGTTGTTGGTTATATCTGGATAGTTCAACATTGAATGAGTCCCCTGCCTGTTTCTTCTTTTCTGCATTTTTTCAGTTAATTTCACAGTCAGCATCTTTCACATTCTGAATGAGAAACTCCCCTCCCCTCCCCATCCTGGAGCCCTCAGGGGCCCTGGTTAATCTTCATTTCTCATTTTCAGAGGCAGGGTACAGGGGTGTGGGAGAGACTGAGTTCTGGGAATTCCTGGTGGAATGCTTGAGCCTGCTGCTAGCTGGCCCTGCTGAGCACTGTGCCCTTGGACTTATTTTCTGTGCTGTCCCCCAGCACATGTGGCAAACCCCTATCTTATTTACCTCCCACACTGCTGTTCTCTCTTCCACCCTGGAATGACTTTTCTGTCTTTCCCCTTGGCAGGTGAGTGGCAATTGCATTGCCATTTTCTTAAAATGTTCATTAATGTTATTTGAGTCTCAGGATGTGTAGACATTTTAAAGCAGTATTTCAAAATAAGGCCATTTCAAATGAACTTGTCCTATGCACAGGGCAATAATTCCCTGTTCCTGCTTCTTTATTTTTAATGAAAAATGCCTGTGAGAAGCTATCTTGCTTCTGAGGTGCCAGGCTGTGGTGAGCCTTAAATTTCTCAAGCTGCTTTAATCAATGAAGTTATCACCAGCCATTTCCCTTGATAACTGCTTCTTCCCGAGACCCCGACTGGCTTCTTGCTGCTGAGAAGTGTTCGGCCTGCACCCAGAATAGATATAGCTCCCCAAATCCAATTTTCATTTTAACCTTTCCTCGATAGCCTAGAAATAACAGATTGCTGGTATTACTCTAATAAATTGGAAATTCAAACCTCTTAGAGGTAACCAGCCCCCTTCTAGGATTCAGTAATAAGGCAAAGAATAACATACCTTAAAGGTTACTTCTAGAAATACCTAATTCTCATGGTTTAAGCTTCGGAATCAAAGGGTGGTTTTATAGCTTCATGAGAAAGATCAAATGATTGGACAGTTTTAGCAGTTTTTCATAATCATAGGAATTTCTATCGACTGCAAATTGTGCAGGTTTAATGGAAATCGGGACAGTTCCAACCAGTTAGTTATCACAGGAGCTGGGGCTGGAGGGGCCCAATTCACAGGTGAGTGAGGAGCCCCACTCCTGGAGAGGACAGCCCTCGGATTATCCCGAGTCCTCTGTGCGCCAGGCACACCCCTGTAGTGTCATGAAATCCTTACTCCAAGCGCTTGCATTTTCATCCTGAGCTTGAGACAGCGTTTCTCAACCTTGACACTGCTGATCTTTCTGTGTTGGGGGACTGTCCTGTGCATTGCAGCCTGTTCGGCAGCATTCCTGGTCACCACACACTCCCTTCCCAAGTTGTGAAACCAAAAATGTCCTAGGTATTGCCAAATGTCCCCTAGGGAGAGCCACCACATTAAGGGGACAGTCATGGAAAAGTCTTGCATTGAGCCCGAGGTCACTCTGCTGATGAGGAGTGAAGCTGGACCCACACCGTCACCTTCCAGTCCCCACGGTGCTCTTTGCTGTACGGCGTCTCAAGCAGGGCCTGTGGCCTATCAGAGTTTCTTAGGTTCCATAAATGAAGTTCGAAAGGCATATTTAGTAGTATAATATTAACTGTTTCAAAAAATATTAAAATATGTATTGTTGGCAGAATACAAACTATAGAAAACAAAATTAGACAAGGTGATTTCCATGAGCTCATGCCTTCCAGGTGGCCCGTGAAAGTGGAGCTGAGGTTTATAGGCTTACTCAAGGAGGGCTGGCTGTGAAAATGGACTGTGCCCCACCATTTTGTTCCCTGATTTTCTGGGCATCAGTCCTGACTATGGGGCTTATGGGGCTTTGGAGATAATCTGTAGCGCTGGTGGGGAGGACCATGTGTGGGCCTCTCAGGGCCAGTCATCTCCCCCATGGCTGCCCTCCCCCTCAGGTGTTTCCAGTGAGGGCCCCGCCCCCATCATTGGCTGTATCCTGCCCACCAGCTGTGCACACTTTCTTGGGTGATCCTCCTGGGAACTGGTGCTTCTACTGGGAAGCGGCTTGCTGGGATTGTACCCACTTCCAGCCTTGGGGCAGGGAGGACCCGGTGTAGGTTGGGACACCTGCAGCCCTGGTTTGAATTGGAAGCTCTTGCCCCAGACACCTGGCCCCCAGCCTTGTAGCAATGGGTCCAAAACTGATGGGAGTTTGAGGAACTTTCTGCTTTGTCACATGCCTTGACCAAAGTACTCATGAAACTCTGTAGCTTAGTTTTCTTTAAAACGTGTTCTCTCCTGGAGCTGTTTTTAGTAGATTTTATTTTTTCTTAAAAACAGAAATTTGTTTTTTTTTAATCTGATTGTGAAGTAACTCGTTAAAGGAAATAGGCAAAATTCAAAAAAGAACAAGAAAAGGAAAACTGTTCATTATTCCACTAGCCTAGAATAACACAAATCACGTTTAATCTTTTAAAAGTTGTTTATGTCTGTGTATATGTTTTTCAGGCAAAATTGGGATAATTCTCTCTCTGTCCTTTGAAACCTTAATTTTCCCCTTAATACGTTATTGGAAACAATATCCTTCCTACTTATTTAAGCACTTTTACAAAGTAGTATTTGTGGCTGCATAGTGCTCCATCCTGTGGACCTCTAGAATGTTCTTTACCATCCCCCTATTACTGGACATTAGGTTGCTTCCACATTCCCTCTTGTACAAAACCCTGACAAACAATCTTGTATGTCCACCCTCTTATACATTTCTAATTATTTGCCAGAAAACCTGGGGGTGTGGTTGGCAGGCCATGATGCACCTTGCTTATTTGTCTTTCAGGGCTGTGTCCATTCACCTTCCTTACCAACTTGTGCACAGTATCCATTTCCTCATATCTTTGCCCACACTACTGTTTCTTGCTTTTTATTTATTTAATTTTTTTTTTTTTGCTTTCAATTTCAGCTGGCTTTCACTCTTGTTAGTTTGAAGTTTTTTGTTTTTTTCCTTTCTTTCTTTAGCGATTCTCTTGCCTGTTTGCCTCCCAAGTAGCTGGGATTATAGGCGCCTGCCACAATGCCCATCTTTTTTCTTTTTTTTTGGTAGAGACAGGGTCTTATACTCTGGCTCACTCTGACTCATGCTGGTCTCAAACCTCCCAGCTCAGGAAATCCACCTGCCTCGGCCTCCCACAGCGCCAGGACTATAAGCATGAGCCACCGTGCCTGGCCTGTTTCTTCCTTTTTTAGAAAAAAGCAGCCTTTGAGTTTTGCTGTGTATCTATTCCTCATGCATGTGTGGAAACCACTCCTCAGTGCCCTGTGTCCAGGGTTCTGAAGGAGCTGGGTTCCTTTGGGCCTAAAGGCCAAAAGTCCGGGGCTCATCCTGGAGTGAGATGTCATCTCAGGGCCTCCCTGGGCTGCAGAACAGACACTGAGCCTGGCTGTTTGGCACTGGGAGTTTGCACTCCAAAACGTCACTTCCTGTTAGACCGGATTCTTCTCCCAGCCCCTCGGTGCTGGAGAGGAGAACATGAAAGGCTGACCATTGTTTAAGAGGGATGAATGAATCTGCTTTGGGGACCAAACCAGAAACCTGCCTCAGTGGCTGTGGAGCCTCCCTCTGGCTCTCTGGACCCCTGGGTTCGGGGTGGGGGGATCTGACCTTTCGGGTTGCGTCTCCACCCCCCACCATGTGGCAGGCAGAAGGGAAGTGAAGCTCAGGCCTGACAGGTAGGGTTTTTTATTTCCCCTGACAGCACACCTCTTGACCTCTATCTTTTTGCCAGTGATTTTTTAAATCCTAAATGATTTGGCAATAATTGCTCCTTCTCGCGCTTATTGCCCTTCACTGACAGTAACCCTGTGAAGTCCCCAGGGTCCCACATGCTGGACCGGACAGGCACCGCCCCGTCACACGCAACCCTACGGGGTTCTGTCTGATGCAGGCGTCAGGTTGTCATGCAGAGCCACAGCTGCTGTCCCTCAAAATGGGAGTGCCTCCTCCAAGGGACCATACGTGGGTCATTTCAAAAGTTTTGAGATACCCAAAAAGCAAGAAACATAAAATCCACGTGGATGGAAACAAATGAAGCCTTCCCAGCAACACTGATAAGCTCAGCAAGTTGAAACTTGTACGGGTGAATCAGAAAGGACACTATTAACTGTGTTTCTTGGAAGTGAAATAAAGGACCATGACACAGTCTATCTCAAAACTTTCATAGTGACCCACATATTCCTCTGGTTCTATCTCCACAAGCCACTTCCACAAAAACCGCAGCCCAGGAAGTCCTGAGAGTCTCTATTCTGAGGAGGAAGAATTCCTGCTGCCTAGCTCTGTGTGTGTGCGTGCACACACCAAATTTTATTTTCCCCACAAGCATGGAAGGTGTCAGGCATGACACGAAATATTTGGAAGACCTCTTTCATTTCTAAGAAACTTTCTTGTAAGATGGTCCCAGAGCCTTTGGCAGAAATGGACATGGTGCCAAGTGGGAACACTGTGCATGTTCCAAGGCTGACCCAGGTTTTAGGACAACTCCCCCAAGAAGGGGCTTCCGGCCAGCACAGCCACCTGAGGCCAGGAGCCGTGCAAGGTGCTTTCCGTGGCCTTTGGGGTCACCTGTGTGTGTGCGCAGCAGACTTTGGTGCTGGTCCCACTTCAGGGTACACACGTGCTGTTGGCTGTTTCTTCCCTGGTGACCTGATGGTTTCCAAAAAGCCAGTTTGATAGACACAAAGCTTGTTTGGATCTGGCAGTGTTTTCCCAACAGCAGTTGTTCTGGAAAAAACAATTTCAGTTTTTACCGTATCTGGGTATGTGCCACTGGCCCTGTTACTTAACGTTTCTTTCAGTTGACTCTTTTTTGGGGGGGGCGGGGACAGAATCTCACTATCACCTTTGGTAGAGCGCCCGGGTGTCACAGCTCACAGCAACCTCAAACTTGTGGGCTCAAGCAATTCTCTTGCCTCAGCCTTCCAAGTAGCAGGGACTCTAGGTGCCTGCGACAATGCCCGGCTATTTTTTTTTCTTTTTGATTAAATCATAGCAGTGTACATTAATGCAATCATGGGGTACAATATGCTGGTTTTGTATACAATCTGAACCGGCTATTTTTTTGTTGCAGTTGTCATTGTTGTTCAACAGGCCCGGGCCAGTTACAAACCTGCCAGCCTGGGTATATGTGGCTAGCGCCATAAGCACTATGCTGTGGGTGCCGAGCCAACTCATTTTTTTTGAGTAAGTGTATTTTGAAAGAAACTTTTGATGGCTACCATAAATGGAAAACCGGAATCCCTCACTTACCATATAGGTGAATCTAAAAATAAATACCATGTGATTACATTAAAATATATGTCCTTGTTCTGCCTAGCGTCAAATAGTGTGTCACCAGTATACACAGCTTGCCTTGGGGAAGAGGAGTAGCTGGAGGAAAGATCAGAGAAAGGTGGTTTGGAAAGTGTGACGTGCAGGCGGCTCACCAGGAAGCAATGCAGTGTTATTCCCAGTGCCTCGTGTCCTGCAGCGGGGCTCGTGGCCTCTGCAGCGTTCTCAGCCTTGGCATTGTGGCTCACCCCCTCTGAGCTTTCTCCTAGTGCCACCATGCCCTGCTACTCCATTGGAACTCCCTCTGGCCTTTGCTTGAATACGATTATGTGGGGAACCCATGCTGATTATAGAAGAGCTTTGTGTTTAGCTGAAGCCACCTCCCTGACCTCTGGGGTGGCACCAGCTCTGTTGTCCTTTCCCACAGATCCTCATGGAGATGTTTCCAAGTAGCTTTAGGCTTATTTACATGTGCTTTTTGGAATTCATTGCTTGGCTTTCCCTAGTAACTGGTGGGTAGATGGGTGCGTAGCACAAGTGTGGTGTCACCTGCTGGGAATGCTCCCCTCCTCTCCTGTACCCCCCAACTTGCTGGATCCTTCTTGCTCTTCTTCACCTCCTCCAGGAAGTCTTCCCTGACCACGCCAAGGCCTCACAGCCTCCTGTATCCGTGAAATTGCCTGATAAACATGTTCTCAGCACGTGTGAGCCTGGCCTGGCACCTGGCCCACACAGGGCTGCGACTTGGGGCTGAGAGGAATACCTATTGTAAATCCCACGGACTGTCTCTAAATGGTCAGTTAGGAGTTTCTTCAACTAAACATTTCCTAGTATTTATTTTTCCTTCTTAGCACGTTTAGATAACTAATTCTGTGGGGCACTGTGTTAGACACTTCATGTGGATCATTTCATTCCAGCACCATGCCACTTACACCCACCCACTTTAGAGGTTGAAGCAGAGGTATGCCTCTTTTTCTTTGATCTTCTATGTTTCTACTTAACTTTTTTTTTTTTTTTTTTAATTTTTGAGACAGAGTCTCACCTTGTCGCCTTGGATAGAGTGCCGTGGCATCACAGCTCACAGCAACCTCAAACTCTTGGATTTAAGCGATTCTCTTGCCTCAGCTTCCCAAATAGCTGGGACTATAGGCTGTTTTATTGTAGTTGTCATTGTTGTTTAGCTGGCCCAGGCTGAGTTCGAACCCGCCAGTCTTGGTGCATGTGGCTGGCGCTGTAACCATTGTGCTACAGGTGCCAAGCTTCTGCTTAACTTTTTTTTTTTTTTCTGGCCGGGTGGGACTGGGTTTGAACCCACCACCTCCGGTATATGGGGCTGGCACCCTACTCCTTTGAGCCACAGGCGCCGCCCTCTACTTAACTTTTGAACATAGAAATGCAGTTAGAAGAATTGCCTTAATGCTCTTGTCTGTAATTCTCACATCTGTGTCAGTTCTGCATCAGTTTTTTTTTTTGCAGTTTTTGGTCAGGGCTGGGTTTGAACCCACCACCTCAGGCATATGGGGCCGGCGCCCTACTCACTGAGCCACAGGCGCCACCCGTCTGCATCAGTTTTGATTAATTAATTTTTCTTCTCCGTATGTGTGAATTTTCCTAATTTGCATATTTGATAATTTTTTTATATTCATATAAGTTAAATTACTTGGAAACAGTTTAATCCTTCAGATCTTGCTTGTAAGACTTTGGAGGCAGCAGCAGAGTGGGACTGCTTCTAGGACTAATCGCTCCCTCCGGGGGAGCAAGCCACCGCTGAGCTGGTGCCCGATGCCCTTGGAATGGTGAGGTTTCCAGTCGGGCTGGTGGGAACGTGTGCCAACCTGTGCCAGGTACAGACCCTGTTTTCTCTAATTTTTTAGTGTGGTTCTTTCCTAGGCCTTGGGGAGTTTACAGGTGCTGACCAGTGGACTGCTGAATACTCCAGGGGACCCCCTGCAGCCCGCTCTTCTCTGATGCTCTGTCCTATAGAGTCCTGTGCCCTCTGCAGAATTTTAGTCCTATTTCCTTAGGGAGTCTTCTGAGATCCACCTGGATTTCCCCTCTGTATTAGTCAGCCCAGACTGTTAGAACAAAATACCACAGAGTGGGTGTCTTAAACAACAGAAATTTATTTTCTCACAGTTCTAGAGACTTGAAGTCTGAAGCCACAGTCCTGGGAAATGGGTTTCCCAGGTTTCTGGTGAGGGCTCTCTTCCTGGCTTGTGAGTGGCCGCCTCCTTGCTGTGTCCCCACACAGCCATTCCTCTGCGGAGAGAGCAGACTCTGGCGTCTCTCCCTCTTACAAGGACACTGGTCCAATCAGATCAGGACCCCACCCTCATGGCTTCATTTAATCTTAATTACCTCCCTATTCGTCCTTTGTCCAAACAGAGTGGCTTTGGGGATTAGGGCTCAACATTTGAATTTGGAGAGAGACACACTTCAACCCTCAGCACCCTCCCTGCATCTGAGGGCAGTCTCGGGCTCACCTTGTTTCCTCTGCCATTGTCCTTCAATGGCGTCCAGTGTCTTGAAAACTGTTGTTTCATAGAGTTTGCCTGGTTTTCTGGTTGTTTCAAATGAGAGGCTGCTTTTTAAAATGATAAAATGATCTGCAGGCTGTGAGCATTTCTTCCTTGTGTGTGTACATCTGTGTGTATTTTTGTTTGTATGTTATTTTTTCTGTTTACAGGCAGTCCCTTCACTATTGAAAGCAAAACCTATATAAATCAAAGCTCGCAGAGATTTATTTCGTTTTCCCAGACCCAAGGGTTGCGTAGTATTCAGGATTAGGTGAAATTCAGCCTGCAATCTGGTAGAGGTGAGACAGCATCCCTGCACATCCTTAGGGCTCCAAATCACTTTGACGTCTGCTGATTGATTTCAAATGACACAAATACATACCGTTTAGAGCCATGGCCTATGGGGGCAGTGTGAGATATATTCAAGGTAGGTTGACTTTTAATCAATATGAGGGCAATATTATCTTGTTTAATTTGTATGATGGTGGTTTTAAACATCAAATCAAGCAGTTTATTATGTCAAAAAAGATGAAGGAGCACAGGAATAAACTTCCCCTGGCATCACTTCTGAGCATATTTTCCTGCCGTGACAGGCCATCATGATTGGGGACGATATCATGGGTGATGTCGGCGGTGCCCAGCGGTGTGGGATGAGAGCGCTGCAGGTGCGGACCGGGAAGTTCAGGTCAGTGCCGGACCGGGCTCATTTGCCGGCCTTCCTTCCTGGGAGCGACCATGTTCTTGTTTTGTTTTCCAAAATAAACGGGCGTGTTCTTTCTAAACCGAAGAGCAGCCTGTGAGCATCTGCTATCTTGTATGCCAGTAGCCCTCACCTTTTTGGCAGCAGGGATGGGTTTCACGGAGGACTGTTTTTCCACAGACTGGGGGAAGGAGGTATGGTTTCAGGCTTATTTAAGTTCCTTACATTTATTGTGCACTTACTCCTATTATTATCAGGTTGTAATGCATGAGGAAATGATTATACAACTCATCATAATGCAGAATCGGTGGGAGCCCTGAGCTTGTTTTCCTACAACTGGATGGTCCCATCTGGGGCTGAGGGGAGACGGTGACACCCGAAGTGTGTTGCTTATGTCCTGAGCTGCACCTCAGATCAGCAGGCATTAGATTCTTATAAGGACCTGCAAACTAGGTCCCTCGAATGCATGGTTTACTGCAGGGTTTGAGCATCTGTGAGAATCTAATCCCACCGCTGAACTGCTAGGAGGTGTGTGGAGTTCAGCTGGAGATGTGAGTGATGGGGGAGCAGCTGTAAATATAGATGAAGCTTTGCTCAGTCTCCTGCCACTCCGATCCTGCTGTATACCCCTATTCCTAACAGGCCGCAGACCGTTTTAGGTAACTGAGCTCTAAGGTAGGGCTGGCTGGTCTCTTGTAGGAGAAAGTGACAGGTTAGAGTGGCTTTTCATGTAGGGTCCAAGTTTTGAAATGCTGTACAGTGTAGAGATGGATAAGCAGAGGCTCTGTGCATCCTGGCAGCCACCTGCCAGGGAGTCAGGCCAAGTCTTGGCCTTGGTTAGATGCTGCGGTGGAGGTTACAGTTTGTGTGTGCGCTCACCCTCTCCAGTCAGCCTTCCTCTCTTTGTTCCTCCGCCTCCAGTCTCTGTGCGAGACACAGAGAACCTAGAGACGACAAGGGGTCAGTTAGGGACGCTTTGGAACTGAGCTCCCATGCTAGGAAGAAGCCTGGGCTTTACTTGCTGAGTCAGAAGTCTGCCTGGTCTGAAGCAGGTCACTGATGGGCACCTATCAGGTGTCAGAACTGCAGGGCATATGAAAGTGCCCTCTGGTGATGGGACTCCGGCTCTTGTGGCTGTTGAGAGCATCTTAGATATCCGAGTGTTGTCTCGCCTTATTCTAGAGGATTTCGATTGTGGCCATTCAGAGAAAGTTTAGTTTTGTAGATGTAGGGGAAACTGAGTGAAAACAAGGTTAGCCAGGGGTGCTTGGATGTGGGGCAGGGGGAAGGCCAGTTACATTTGTCCTGAGTGATCAGCTTGGACAGGATCAGAGAAGATAGATTAGCCTGACTCTCGCTGAAGTTTCTGTTCTTTGTGAGTGACCCACAGGCCTATGGGTTTGGGGCTCCTAGGTGAGCACAGGTGAGTAGAAAAGTCTCATCACATCCAGCACCCAGGGTTGAGAGCCCAGTGCCTTCCAGCCACTTAAAGGAAACTGTAAGATGGACATCCCCAGGCCCCATCTCCAGGGGCAGAAACGCCATCAGCGATATGCCAAGTGCTTCCAGACATCTTCTCTGTGTACATTTATTTATTTATTTTTTTGAGACAGAGCTTCAAGCTGTCACCCTGGATAGAGTGCTGTGGCATCACAGCTCACAGCAACCTCCAATTCCTGGGCTCAAGCGAGTCTCCTGCCTCCGCCTCCCAAGTAGCTGGGACTATAGGCACCCTCCACAACGCCCAGCCATTTTTTGGTTGCAGCCGTCATTGTTGTTAGGCAGGCCCAGGCTGGACTTGAACCTGTCAGCTCAGGTGCACGTGGCGGGTGCCTTAGCCCGTTGAGCCACAGGCGCTGAGCCTCTGTGTACATTTATTGCTAATGTTTTCTTTTTCTCTTTTTACAAAAATGGGGTTATGTTATTTTGCAGCCTGCTCTTTTCCTGAGCACTGATTTATGAAGTTACCTGTCCTGGTTAGAGATGGTGGGGCTTAGCTTATATGCTCCTGAAGGCAATAAGATTTCAGATCCTTTAATTTGTTTGTAAGGAATCAAATCTGCCTTTGTTAACATGTAGATCAGAGGAAGGCGAGTAGGTTACAGTGGGGACTGAGTCTGGGAGTGAGTGGGGAAGGCCACAAGGCAGGAAAGGAGGTGGGGCTCTGGGTGTGCAAGGCATGGGCATTAAGGGGTGGAGATCTTCCAGCCATTGGCTATGGCCCCAGTGACGATTGAGCTCTTGCAAGGTAGCTGGTCTGAACCGAGAAGTGAAATACACATGAGATTTCAGAGACTGGGTGGGGAGAACAGATGTGAGAGTTTGAGTCACTTTTTATATTGACCGTATGTTGAAATGCTGAAATTTCATGTTAATTTCATCTAATTACATTAATGTTTATTGACTTGGCTCCTAGAAAACATGAGTGGTCCCTGTGGCTGGTGTTGGTGGCCCTGAGGGTGGGGCCACTCTCATCCCTGCACGACCCCTTTCCCCCTCCAGATGGCACTCTCGGCGCATGGACATGCCCACAGGGGCACAGGGTGGGCCACCCAGCGCTCTTTGGGTCCCCATGGGGCCCTGCTGAGTGGAGGGCTGTGTTGGGATGAAGTCCCTGAGTGGTGCTCCTGGTGGATGTGTGGCCAGCTTGGGGCCAGTAAGCAACCTCTGGAGTCAACTGGGCACCCTGAGCCTGTTAAGTGCTACCATCCAGCCTCTATCCAGGTCCACCCAGCTCGTCCTTCCCAGGGCTGTGCCCCTACATGCCACTGCACCACTGTGAACAGACAGAACTGGGTGCAGAGGCCAGCAACGCCCCTGGATGGGTCAGCTGGGTATCAGAAGGCCTCCTGGGCTCTGCCCTCTGTCAGTGGCCTTGGTCTAGCTTTGGCTGAATCAGGAGAGCAAGGAGGGGAAGGGAGGGTGGGCTCGACATGGGTACAGACAGTCGTATGGGGCATCCCAGGAAGGAGGGAAGCAGGGGGGCCCACCTGGCTTCACACTGGCTTTGCTCAGGGGCCTCTTTGCCAGCGCCTTCTATTATGCACCTACCAGTGACACACACTCACACAGGTGCACACACGTGCACACATGTACATGCACACACGCAGTTGTGTTTCTGAAGCTGTCAGGAGTCAGAGAGGCTGTGGCGGTGCTGGGAGTGAGGGGTGTGGTCGCTGGTTGGCTCTGAGCTCCATTCCTTGTGCTTCTACTTTTATCACAAAATGGGCCATAGAAAAGAGAGTGAAGCCTCAGGGCAGGATCACAGGGTGGCTGGGCTTGGGGAAGAGGCTTCCCAGGTCTTGAAGGGCCTGCCCCCGAGGAAATCTCAGACCCCTGGTAGTCTCCCTGTGGAGAGGAATGCAGACCTTCCCTCCATACCTGCTCCATCTGGAAGTCCAGCCCAGCCAGGGCATGGCCTTCACCTGGCTGGCAGGTTCCGTCCCATCTCCAACACACTGGCACATTGGGCCAGCTGGCAGAATCTCTAAGCCCGAGGCCAGGAGGCCACTGCTGTTGCAGAGTCTGAAGATCCCACCTGACCACAGAGCTCAGGTGTGGACAAGAGCGTCTCCTCCATGGGGGCCCTATGCCTCCTGGCAGCAAATCCTCCTGGACATAGTGAGTCCTGAAGACCCGGAGGGTGCTGGTCTTGCTACTGTGAGGGACCTTTTCAGGTGAGCCAGCTAGATCCTTGCCCAAGGCCACCGGGTAAAGTTTCCCAAAGGTCAGACAGGAGCCAGCTGAGCCCACTCCTGGGTGGGTGTTTTTCCCTCCACTTTTTCCTACTGGGAACATCCTGCCCTTGTGGTCACATTCTTCAGCAGAGCCTTGGGCAGCTGCACGGTCCCACCCCCGCTTCCAGGGCTGAGTTCTGTGATTGAATGCCCAGGGCTCATCCTGGCAGACTGCTCTGCTGCCTGCTGCTGCCGGGTGCCATGGCCCCCCTTCCAGAGGGCAGGGCTGAGTTGGGACCCTGTGTCCTCCCATGCTGGCACATACAGGGAAGGGATGTTCTGCCAGTTCCAAGGTGCCCTCTGTTCCCAGTGGAGGAGAAACAGCTGTCGGCATGCCTGAAACAGACCCTTCTTACCTTTCTGTCCCCACCTGAACCCCTCCTCCTGGGGACATGCCAGAAACTTCATTGTCACCCCTCCCTGTCCCCCATCACTCCCATTCCACGCTGCACAAATCGAAGGTGTCACTGCTTGAAAAGCCCCCACACTATGCAGGGAGTTTCAGTGTGAATGGACCAGCTACAGGAAGCTCACGTGGATAGCAGTGTTTACTCACTGAGATTAGATGTTTCAGGAGCCCAGAATGTTCTTGACAAACAATTTGCCTATTGAGGGGAAGTTTTCTGGACTGGGATTGCAGATGTCCTGCAAGTCCCCTCCTAGCTGGGGTTCAGGTGCTCCGTTTGCTCCTGACCACAGGTGGGGCTTGAGTGACTCTGGTCCCCACCTTGGGCACAGTCATTTCTTGGAGTGCCGTACTGTTCCCATGTGACCTGGTCCTTTCAGCAGTGGGGCTGGGTGTGGCCTGACCTGACCTTTATCTAAACGAGACCACGTGCAGGTACCCCTGAGCTGTGGCTTGTTCATCCTGGTGCCATGTGTCCTCTGTGAACACACCTCTCTCTGCCCATCCCTCAGAGGGGACACGTGGGGGGCCCCAACTGGCCATTCTGCACAGGCTCCTGGGAGCAATGTGGTCCACGTCTCTTGGACACGTGGCATGAGTCCTTCTGGGGCAGATCTGCTCACAGGTGGCAGGGCTGGGTCACAGAGGATGCCTGTGTTCACCTTGACCCGACAATGCCAGCCGGGTTTACACCCCTCCCACAGTGGACAGACCCCTGCTGTAGACCATCCCAACCACCACCTGGCCATCATGGGAGAGAAGCCCGTGCTCTTCTGTGCTTGCCGTCCTAAACGGTCTCAAGGCGCGGTCAGACTTGGGAGTTCAGTCTACCCAAATCCTGGCCTCGCGGGATATTGGAGAGGACACCCAAGGGGCCCAGCGGATGAAGGTGGGATACCCAGGGGCAGACCCCTCGTCTTTGCCCCACCTTCCCTGGCTTTGTCTGGTTTGGGTGGAGTCAGCTTCCTCCTCCTCTGCTCAGGTGCCCTGCCCTCTGATGGCAGATGGATGAGGAAGGGATCCCAGGTAGAGGCAGGCAGGTGGCTCCTGGAGGCCTGGGGGTTGGCCCAGAAGGCAGGCCTCACATAGGCAGTCTTCCAGCCCTAGGAATTTGCCTTTTAGGACCTGAAGGTAACTTAGGTCCTGCAAGGTTCTGGAGTGATGGGACAGGGATTGAAGGAGGGTCAGCAGGAGCCTCCAATCCCATTGGCGCCACCGTTACGTTCTAGCAGTCACTCAGTAAACATTGTGTGGTGTGCACTCTGGGCCTGCCGCTCACATCTGATCTTCTCCTGACACAGACAGAGGGCTGCTCTGCGTTGAGCTGCGGGGAGGTAATGACGGGGTGTCCCTTGTGTCCGGCTACTGCAGCTGCTTACACACATCTGACTTCGGCTCACTTAAACCTCACAAGGCCTGGGGAAACTGCCCCTCATCTTATTCTCGCATTATAGTTGTTGAAATGGAAGCTCAGAGAGGTGGAGTACCTTGCCCAAGGCCACACAGCCTGCCGGTTTTGGAGTGGGATTTGAATCTCTCTCTGCCTGAGTGAGCCCGTGCCCCTGAAAACCTCACACAATTCCCATTAGCTAAGTCATGCTGGAGCTCTGAGTAAGCCAGTATGGGGCTGACAGGACTGGTGAGGCCCTGTGCTGCCCTCTTAGCCCACTCCGCATTCACATATGGCCTTGCACTCAGCCTAGCCGATGACCAGGCTTACACGGTCCTGGCTTGGGGGTTTTTGACCCAGGGTAGTCCCTGAAGTCAGCATTTGACCTGAGAGGACCTGGTCAGGGAGGTGACAGGTGGCAACCCCAGAAGTCACATCTTTGCTGTCTTTGTGGTTAAAGTCCTCTAAACCCAGGTCTCCCTTTGCCGTCCGTATGTAAGTGGGGGGCAGAAGGGTGCGCTGACCAGGCTGCAGCCCCACGTTCCTGTGCTAGGCTGGGTACCTGCCTGGAATGTTCTCTAACCCAAACATGAACCTCGGCCACTTGGGCTCCACTGGATGCCCTCTGGGCTGCTGGAGCCTCCTGCGGGGAGCCGCTCTGGAGCTGAGGGTTCCACTCAAGTCTACTCTTGCTACACAGGGCTGGCCTCTGCCATCCTCTGCAGCCTTGCAGCTCGAGGATGTGGCCTGCCCAGGATTCAGGGAAGGCACAGCTCCCAAAGCACTCCCTGTCGCTACTGCTTTCAAACATACCTGGGAATACGCAGCCTCGATCCTCTGCTGGGGTCTCTGATTGCTGCATCTTCCCCAGAAAAATGAAGATGGGAAAAGAAAAGGGGGCATAGAGCCCCTCCCTCCCCCCAGTCCTTGCAGACACATCTTACGGCCCCGGCTTTTCTCACTTCTCACCATCATACGTTTGGTTTTATTCTCACTGAGCTTCCTCTGGGTCATGGGCAGAGGAAGATGCAGCATGTGACCCCAGCATGTTCCCTCAGCACGGTGTGGCCTTCGGGTTGGGGGTAACCAGGAGCAAGGGCCTCCTCACTCAGCCCCAGGCTGGGGTGCCCAGCCCTGCAGCTGGCCCCTGCCTCTGGCCCCCAGTTCCTCCCCCTGCCTTCCTACATGAGTCCCGGCACTGGGGCCAGAGCCCTGGGAAGGCACAAAAGGCCAGCCCCTGCCCTCTGAGAGCACAAGTACAGCCGGCCACAGGCATCACAAGCGTCCCAAAGAGGTGGGTGTATACCCAGTTCACTCTGGTGCTTGCTAACTGTGTCAATTTGGGCGTGATATTTACCGTTTTATTTCTATTTATTATTATGTTTTAGAGACAGGTCTCACCCTGTTGTCCAGGCTGGAGTGCAGTGACACAATCATAGTGAATTGTAGTGAGTGCCACCTCCAACTCCTGGCCTCAGGGGACCCAGCCCCCTCAGTCTCCCAAGCAGCTAGGACTATAGTTGCATGCCACAACCCCTGGCTAATTTTTACATTTTTTTGTAGAGACAGGATCTCACTATATTGCCCAGGCTGATCGCAAACTCTTGGCCTCCAGTGATTATCTCACCTTGGCCTCCCAAATTGCTG
This sequence comes from Perodicticus potto, assembly GCA_963574655.1. Taxonomy (NCBI): domain Eukaryota; kingdom Metazoa; phylum Chordata; class Mammalia; order Primates; family Lorisidae; genus Perodicticus; species Perodicticus potto. The sequence goes on from CAUYRH010090755.1 coordinate 17,598, forward strand.
GTGTTATAGGCATGAACCTTTGCACCTGGCCTAATATTTACCTTCTTTGGGCCTCAGCTTCCTTGTGTGTCTAGTGGGCATGAGCCTCTCCTTCCCCAACCTCCACCCAGCTGTGGATGAACAGGGGAGGGTTAGCTTCAGCCCCTGGGGTGATGGCCAAGGTGGGGGCTCCCCTGCGGCACTTTACCCATTTTTTCTGTGCAGCTGCTCCAGGATGATGGGCTGTACCTGCCTTTGGGGTGCTATCTAACCTGTGATGCTGCTGCCCCCCGCCCCCCATGGCCACTGTGGCTTTCCACAGCACAGTCTTGATCCTCTCCACTACCTTTCAAATCTCAATGGTGCCCACTGCCAAAGGGCGGAGGCCCACACTTGTGCTCCATAAGCCTCTTGTCCCCACAAAGATTTCCTGAGCACCTGCTGAGGCAGATGTGGGGCGTGGAGTCCCCTGCCCTCTGCAGCTAGTCCTTCAAGGGAAGAAGGCTTCAGTAAACAAGCAAATGAACGCTTGAGCAAGAGCTTTCCAGGGGGTGAGGATCAAACCCCTTTCCTGATGCCTAGCCAGCTTCCCCACCTCACTGATCTCTGCCCGCTGTCTCTAGGTAGTGGCGTCAAAACCATCATATAACACTCCTGTAAGAAGAGGACTTATTTTTATAGTACATTTGTCCTTATGCTGGGTTTGTGTATTTGGGGGATTCTTAAAAAGGAAAACCACCCAAAAGTACAGGTTCATTAGTTTAGAAACAGAAACCAACCCATGCACTCCCACACTGCTGAGCCTGCAAACAGCGCCCACCTGAGTGCCGATGCCAGCCAGGGCCCCCTTCTCTCGGGAGCGGAAATTGCTGAAAATAGGCCTCCTGGAGAGGGGAGTTCCCAGCAGCCCCAGCCTGGCGGCTCGTGAGTGGGCACAGCACTCTGGCTGCAAGTCGGGTCCTCTGCCCCGTTCCCAAGCACAGTCTGGGCCACGGGAGCACAGTATACTCTCTGTGGTGTTTAACCCTGGAGGTTCCATGACTGCAGAATCAATGTGTTCTCCTGGGCCACAGCGGTCTGTGACAGGTCAGGGACATAGGCTGCAACTGCCCTTTGTCCCCACAGCAGCCCCTTTCCCTGACCTCATTGCATCCCCCACTCACACATGGGTTCCAAACGTTGATTCTGCCACACACCTCGATTCTGTGGGAGGGTAAGAGCCCAACTGCCCCAGCGGGGAGTGGCGTCTCAGGCTGTCATCTTTGGCCTTGCAGGACGCAAGGAGCACAAGGGGCAGAGGCCAGACTGTTGAGGGTGGGGCCCGAGTGGTCCGAGATAGAGAGGGCTGGTCTCCGGAGGTAGACTCCTCCCCTTGCGGAAGGGTCCAGGCTAGCCCAGTCCAAGCTCACCCCGCTGGGGCCATCTGAGAGGATACCCCCAACACTGGGGATGGAGGAGCCTGGTGAAGACCTGAGGCTGCTGGGCAGGGGCCAGTGTCAGCCAGGACCTGCCGTCGCCCCGGATCCCGGGACGTGCATCTGACCTTCTGGCTTGTTCTCCAGCATCTCCTTGGCTTTCCAGCCCTTTCAGGGTCGGCTTTCATTGTCCTCTTCCTCCCACTGCCTCCTGCTCAGGCCACTAGAGGGCACTTTGCTGCCAGGTGGGAGAGAGGCCAGGGAGGGGCTGGCCTGCCAGGCCACAGGGACCAACGCCACCCCCAGACTCACGCCAGGCCCCAGTGTGCTCACGTGTGCCCACGCCAGGCCCCACTCGGCCAGGCCCACACACTCATGCCCACAATGGCGCCACAGTGCACTCACACACTCACACCCCAGCCCCACACCTGCCCCCGCCCTGCCGTGAGAGAGCTGATACTGGGCAAGTGGACCCTGCAGGCTCCACCTGGGAGAGCCAGGGCTTCTGGAACCACTGTGTCCAGGCCTCCCCAGCCTGCCCTACCCTCGGGGCTGCGACCCTCCTTCCAGCTCTTTGTGGGCACAGGCCAGGGGGTATGGGGAACACCTGTTCCTGGGGTCAGCACCTGTGGTTGGCAAGTCTGCAGCTCAGGGTCCTAGGGTCTAAAGCGGTGACACAGCCACGGCAGCCTTGCCGGCCCTTCCTCTTGCCCAGTGGCAGTTTCTAAGGGGTTCCCAAACCTGGGCATGGGGGGCCTCCCAGCATTCCCTATGAGCCTGGGAAAGGCAGGCCCCTAGAGAGGGGCCTGTGCCCATGCTGCCCTGCCTCCCCTTGCTCAGCCTGCCTGGTCTTGCCAGGTCTTCAAGGCCTTCTCCACAATGGAATTCCAGAGACGTCCCAACCGGAAGGGCCTTAGGAGATCACTGGCTCCCCATCACTCTGTGGTGATCCCATGTAAGCTGGGTGTGCCTGGCTCCCACGCCAAGCCCAGAACATGCTCTCACCAGCAGGAGGATTGTGTAGCACTCCCTAGAGTTCCCACAGCCTTCTTATTCCAAGGCATTTTTAAAGTTTCCAGAATAGACAGAAATTCCATATGCCTTCCCAGAGATGACCCCGTTCCAACCAATTATCCTGTGAAGCCCAGAGAGAGGAAGACCCACTCCAGAGTCAGGCAGTTCTGAGGTCGTCTCTGCACTTGCGCTGGGCCTCCCTGCCCCACCCGGGTGCTCTCAGATGGGCCGTTTGGAAGATCACAAGACAGTCATCGTGTCTGGTGTCTTGTCTTGTTACATGCATGACCCGGGGTATGCATTTGGGGCCAGAAGTGCACCGAAGTGGTGCTGTGTTCTCAGGGCACCGTATTAGAAGGAACATGATGTCCGCCACCTCGGCACTGGTGCTGTTGACTGTGACCACACGCCATGGTGGTGACTGCATAACGTTTTCGCTTTTCTTCCTTTGTGACTGATAAATGTTTGTGGGTGGCACTTTTGAGACTGCATGGTATCCTGTTCTCCATCCTGTTTTCATCCACTCGTTTTAGCGTCTGTCAATGTTTCTCATTTGAATTAATAATTTCTGTGATGGTTGCCAAATAATTCCATCATTCCTCCTCACACTCGTTATTGGGAGTCTACTTTTAGGAAGAATGTTGTCTTGTTTTGTTTTGTTTTTGAGACGGAGTCTCACTTTGTTACCCTGGGTAGAGTGCCGAGGTGTCCTACCTCACAGCAACCTCAAACTCTTGGGCTCACGCGATCCTCTTGCCTCAGTTTTTCATTTCTGGTAGAGACAGGGTCTCACTCTTGCTCAGGCTGGTCTCAAACTCGTGAGCTCAAGTGAGCCACACACCTTGGCCTCCCAGAGTACTAGGATTACAGGCATGAGCCACCATGCCCAGCAAAGAATGTTTTCTTATCTTTTCTTTTCTTTTCTTTTTTTTTTTTTGAGACAGAGCCTCAAGCTGTCACCCTGGATAGAGTGCTGTGGCATCCCAGCTCACAGCAACCTCCAATTCCTGGGCTCGAGCGAGTCTCCTGCCTCTGCCTCCCAAGTAGCTGGGACTGCAGGCGCCCGCCACAACGTCCGGCCATTTTTGGTTGCAGCCGTCATTGTTGTTTGGCGGGCCCGGGCTGGATTCAAACCTGCCAGCTCAGGTATATGTGTCTGGCACCTTAGCTGCTTGAGCCACAGTCACTGAGCCACAGAATGTTTTCTTCTCCCCACTTTTTACCAGTATGGACTCAGGGATTCCTATTCAGTGGGTTATAATCTGTTACTATTGTTATTCGGGTGCTTGGATAGTCTGCTGTGTGGCCACTGGCAGCTCCTCTCAGCTGGCCCTGTGTCCTTGGATACTTCCTACATTCTTTGAGCCCTTCCTTGCTTTCTGGCACAAAAAGA
>CAUYRH010090759.1:0-46944 GCA_963574655.1 Perodicticus potto
GCAATCTCCAATTCCTGGGCTCAAGCAAGTCTCTTGCCTTCACCTCCCAAGTAGCTGGGACTACAGGCACCCGCCACAATGCCCGGCCATTTTTTGGTTGCAGCCGTCATTGTTGTTTGGCGGGCCGGGGCTGGATTCGAATCCGCCAGCTCAGGTGTACGTGGCTGGCGCCTTAGCTTGTTGAGCTACAGGCGCCAAGCCTCACCCCAAATCTTTTGAATTGGAAATTCTTGTGGTGGAGTTTGGCAATCTGTGCTATTACAAACTGTTCCGTTGATCTCAGTGCACACTGAAGTTTGAGAAACACTGCTTTGGAGAGCAGAAATTCAATGCTTATTTTTGTACGCACCACTAGAGGGTGCTACAGAATGTAAAACAACATAATACTAATGCTATCCGTTTTCAGACACCCTGAATATTATTAACCCCGTTTTACAGATTAAAACCTGATGTATGAAGGTGTCAAATTATTTTTGAAGCTCACACAAGAAATATGGGAACCAGAATTTGAATATTACCAGCCTCGGGCCCAAGTCTGTAACAGTAAGTACTCTGTTCCACCATATTAGCATGTCGTTCTGGGCCTCAAAATACATTACAGATATCTTGTTTCCTGCTTTGTTGAATGTTGACTGAAATGTCAAGAGTACAGGAAGGGCCGGGGGCATTTGTTAATGCCTGTAATCCTAGTACTCTGGGAGGCTGAGGCAGGTGGATTGCCTGAGCTCACAGGTTTGAAACCAGCCTGAGCCAGAGGAAGACCTCATCTCTAAAAATAGCTGGGCGTTGTGGTGGGTGCCTATAGTCCCAACTACTTGGGAGACTGGGTCAAGAGAATAGCTTGAGGCCAAAAGTTTGAGGTTACTGTGAGCTGTGATGCCACAGCACTCCACCAAGGGCAACAAAGTGAGACTCTTGTCTCCAAAAAGGTAAAAAAAAAAGAAGAGGAAAGGAAAGCAATCCAAGAAGATGGAAATATTTTGATATTCATATCCTTTATCATCTCCATTCTGTAATAGGATATTATTTCCCAAATGTTCTCTCTACTCTGCAGTTATCTTTTTGTTTGTTTGTTTTTTTAGTTTATGTCTGATGGAGGAATCAGGATGGTGAGGAAACAAAGTTGTTGAAAACCTATTATGGGCCACATACAATATCCATTAATCTCAACATACAACTTTTTTTTTTTTTTTAGACAGAGTCTTACTATGCTGTCCTCGGTAGTGTGCTGTGGCGTCACAGCTCACAGCAACCTCAAACTCTGGGACTTAAGCTTTTCTCTTGCCTCAGCCTTCTGAATAGCTGGGACAACAGGCACCCACCACAATACCCGGCTATTTTTTGGTTGCAGTTGTCATTGTTGTTTAGCAGGCCCAGGCTAGGCTCGAACCTGCCAGCCTTGGTGTATGTGGGTGGTGCCCTACTCACTGAGCTATGGGCGCTGAGCCACACATACAACTTTTTAAAAGTTGTTTAATGAGTCAGTAACTAAACCAGATTCAAAGCCAAGGAGAGATAGCTGAGGATAATAGGGTCAGATATATACCAGGAATTATCCAGGCTTTACTACTTAGAAGTTATATGTTGAAATTTGGTGATGATTATCATTTTGTACATGATTAAAGTGAGTTTAGAGTATGTAATTAGTTTTCTTTGGTCATATAAGTTTTAAGTATTGGAGCCTGGGTAATTTCTGGTATATCTGATTCTATTATCCTATTAAGCTTTCTCTCTGGCTTTGAATCTGGTTTAGGTACTGTCTCATTAAGTAACTTTTAACAAGTTCTTTAATTTTTCTAAGCCTCAGTGCCACCATATAATAAGTGCACATATATTTCTGCTGCATGATCTTAGAGTGCCACTGTTTAGTATGGTAGCCACTAATCACATGTGACTATTTAAATTTAAATTAAATAAAATTGAAAATTCAGTTCCTCCATTGTAGTAGCCCATTTCAAGGGCTAAATAGCTACTTATGATTAGTGGCTATCATATTAGCATAGGTACAGAACAGTTCTGTCATCTGAGAAATTTCTATTGGACAGAACATGTCTCACGGCAGGTGCCCAAGAAAAGTGATTTTCTTTTCTTTTCTTTCTTTTTTTTTTTTTTTGGTAGAGACAGAGTCTCACTTTATTTCCTTCAGTAGAGTGCCGTGGCATCACACAGCTCACAGCAACTTCCAACTTCCAACTCCTGGGCTTAGGGGATTCCCTTGCCTCAGTCTCCTGAGTAGCTGGGACTACAGGCACCCACCACAATGCCCGGCTATGTTTTTGTTGCAGTTTGGCTGGGGCCAGGTTTGAACCTGCCATCCTTGGTATATGGGGCCGGCACCCTACTCACTGAGCCACAAAAGTAATTTTCTTAGTTGGGTGTTATTGTGGGCGCCCAAAGTCCCAGCTACTTGGGAGGCTGAGGCAAGAGAATTGCTTAAGCCCAAGAGTTTGCGGTTGCTGTGAGCTGTGATGTCACAGCACTCTACCCAGAGCTACAGCTTGAGACTCTGTCTCAAAAAAAAAAAAAAAGTGATTTTCTCTTCTCTTCCCTTTCAGCAATCAGAGGTAGGGGTTTTCTATTTTATTGACAGGGTCAGGAGAGGAGAGTAACTTATCCAAAGTACTATAACAAGGGAAATGTCTAGTACTGGGATCCACATCTGACCCACATTCAGTATTCTGTCTAGTAGACTCTACTGAGTGAGGTTTCAAGGCCAAGGGTCTGAACAGTGTGAATTAACTTTGGAGTCAGGGTAGTAACAGAAAAAAGGCTTAGAAACTAAATGCCACCTATGTGCCAGGCGGCCCTGTGCCCAGTTCTTTTTATCTATTATCTTAGTGACTCCTCACTGAAGCCCAGAGAAGTCGAACACTCACCTCAAGTTACTTGTCAAGTAAATGGCAAAGTAAGAATTCACGCTTCTGACTTTACTAGTGAGATAAGCCTTCAGCAGGTTGCTGGCTAACAGTGGGTCCTCAGAAAATGCAGTTTATTCTTCTTTTGAATTTATAGCTAAACCACTGTCTTCACAATCTGTTTCAACTGAAAGGAAAGACAATTTAGGTCAATGTTGGTTTGGCTTCAAGGCTCGAGGCCAGACAAGGAGTATTTGTGGTCCCAGCCTTCATAGGACACCCAGGGCCTCCAAGAACCCAGTGTTGATTTTCAAGGCCACCATAGCATGTATAATGCCTTTGTGCTAAATAGAAACATGTACCACCTGGGGGCAGACAAATTGCGCAGAAGTATCCACTCTAGTGGAACAATGAGAAAAAATGCTTTTCTTTCTCTGGGCTGTTGTAACCAGGGCAGCTGAAGAATGAATTTCAGTCCAGACTCATGCCCTCTTAGTTGGACACCTTTGTGCAGGGTGCTTCCTACTCAATGTTAAGCCTTACTTATCTTACCCTATGGCTAAGACAGTCTTCCTAGGTCTAGAAGGTAGCAATCTGTTATGGAAGGTGGACAGAAACACCAGTGTTCTCTAATGGCTTCTGGGTAGTAGATGAAATTTGTCTATTCTGAGATTAAGTTGATATTTTCAAGATTTAGCTCTCACTACCTTATTGGATTTTTTTGTTTTGTTTTGTTTTTGAAATAGAGTCTCTCTTTTCGCCCTTGGTAGAGTGCTGTGGTGTCACAGCTCACAGCAACCTTAAACTCTTGGGTTTAAGTGATTCTTTTGCCTCAGTCTCCTAAGTAGCTGGGACTACAGGCGCCTGCCACGATGCCCGGCTATTTTTTGTTGCAGTTGTTATTGTTTAGCTGGCTTGGGCCAGGTTCAGACCCGCTAGCCTTGGTGTAGGTGGCTGGCGCCATAACCACTGTGCTATAGGTGCCGAGCTGGCACTTTCTTATTTTGCTGATGATGGCTGAGTCTGTAGCACCAGCTGTATCTGTGGCCATTAGCAAAGAAGAGGGAGAATCTCTCTGTTGAGACAAATTCCTTGCAGCTCTGATCCTGCCCTCCCCCCAACTGCCCACTCTTATCAGCATGTGCAGGCAGGTAGGGTACAAATTTTGTGGAAAACCCTCCACTCAACCTCTTAAGTATCTTAAATGGTACTGCCTTGAAAATAGAGCCAGGGCAGCTGGCTCTAGAGGTTATGGAAGTAAAGAGACAAGGACATTTTAGGGTGTATGTCACCTGTGTACTCAGTGTCAACCAGCATTTATTAACTACCTACTGTGTTCCTGGCACTGGGTGGACTTCTTGCGCTATGGCTTTTGACAAGTTCATTCACCTCTCTGAGTCATCATCTGCATATCTGGAAATTCAGATAATAACTATCCTTACCTCTTAAATGGTTTTGAGGAGTAAATGAAATCAAATATACAAAGTCGCCATGGGTGCCTGATTAGCTGCCTTGCTATTATGATTTTGGGGCAATAGTTGTTCCTATTAGGTGTCTTCACCTGTGTGATCTCATTTAAGTCTTCCAGCAATCCTGCAAGGATTTTTTTTCTGGTTTGCTCCTTTGTTTTGAACCCCACTTCATTTTCCCAAGAGGTCCCTGTGTGAATTAAGTGCCTGGCATTCTAACTCCAAATGTATAGACAAAGAAGGAAATCCGGCTGCAGCCAGGTCTAGGTCACCAGGAGGCAGAGGAGAGCAGATCTGGGCCGTCCCTCCCCTGTCCCTAGCGAGATGGGCCAGGCTGGAGGTTTCTGCCAGTGTGAAACATGCAGGAAACTTTTCCTCTAAGGAAAACAAATTACCCCAAATAGTTGGCGAGGTATCATCAACTGAAAAGTAGAATGGGGGAGGGAGCTGAGAACTAACACAAACTTCCTTTTCAAATGCATTTCTCGGGAAGGGGAAAGGAAGAACAAAATGAAGTAAGTTTTGCCCAGACGAACATGGTTTAATGCGCCAAGGACGTATTGCTGTTAGTATCAGAGTGTTTCTTGCTCTGGGGGAAGGATTTGGATTTTTCATGCTCTGCCAGTTCCCCCCAGGGAGACGGGGGCACGGAGGAAGTCGCATTTGGGGACATGTCAGATCTCTTTTCTTTCACAGTCAAGAAATCTATTTATTTAATTAAATTTCCTTGGAGTTTGGTTTTTTTCCCCTGAGCTAATTTTCTCTTCTGCTTTCTTTCCTTCCCAAGGAAAATTAGGTGGAATTTTATCAATAGGCAGACTTTATCAATAGAAATGACAGCAGCATTAGTAATAACCACAATAATAAAAATGATTATAAACCCCAACAATACTGTGTCCCCTGGTATCTTAGGTTTGTGGCTAAAGTCACATGTGTCTCTGTAGAGGAATTGGTTGCTGTTTTGTAGCTTAAATTTGGTTCTTCCCGTGTCTGCCTCAAGGACATGTGGCTTGAGGTCTGAGAGGGTTCTGAGAAAACCTTTCTAATCATCTGAATACTATTCAGTGTTTTGTAGGAGATGGCATGTTCTTCTCCTTTCTTCTCCTCCCTCCCTTTTAACCATTTCTTTTCTTTTTGTTTTTCTTTTTAGCCATTCCTTTTCTATTCTAGCTTGGCCAACTATCTTTAGAGGAAAATAGGAGATGACTTGCAAAGAATGGGTCTGTCTGCTTTATGCCACTTTAAAATGTGTTAAATAGTTGAATCCAGGAGCCAGCAAACTATAGAGGCCAATCTGGTTGGCTGCCTGATTTTTTCAATAAAGTTTTATTGGGACCCAGTTGCACTTAGTTGTTGATGTGTTGTGTGGCTGCTTGTGGGCTACAATGGCAGAGCCGAGTAGTTGCAACAGAGACAGTGTGGCCCACTGAGTTGAGATATTTATCATTTTGTCCTTTGTAGAAAAAGTTGTAGTCCTTGACTGTGGCCTCCTGTTGTTTTCCTTCTGTTTTAAATGTGTGTGCTTATGAACTAGCTGGCTTATTCACATACTTGTTCATCAAGCATTCTGGGAACATGATCTTTGTGCCACGTCCCATGTTAATTAGAGGAGGTTTAGAGCTGAGCCGACATAGTTCTTGTCTTTATGGAATTATTGTGGTGCCATAAGGCACAAACAGAGAAGTGTGACAGCTACAGTGGCAGCACAGAGGGAGAAGCAGGCTGTGTTTTGGAGGCTGAGTACAGGAGAAAGTTAAGGAAGCCTTTATAGTAGAGGGGACATTCAAGATGGGTATAAAAACTGCAAAGTTACCAAGTGGCTGAGGGAACTTGACCTTCAAGGTATGAGGAAAAGCCTCTCATGAGGTCTGCCATTGTGATGAGGCTGTAGTCAAGCCGTGACTGAGCGCACACAGCAAGTAAGCATTAGAGCCAGGCTGTGAACACCAGCCCTGTGTAGATGAGGCAGGGCCCGTCTGCCAGGCGGAGACCCCAGGTACAGATGCAAACTGAGAGGAAATCCCAGTGGCTACAAAGAGGAGCTGGCTGTGTACAGTTTAGCGTTTCCAAAGATCCCCTGGGTCCAGTTTTTCTTCCTTAGACTCAAGGGAACAGGCCTGCCTTCTGCTGTTTTCTTTTCAGAAAGGCAGACTTGATTCTAACCTCCTCTTCCTCTTCAGCCTTTACAGTGGCTTTCTTAAGTTAGCAGAGTTTAGAGCTCCTGAGAGCAGATCTACACAAGAGAGAGCTGCTCTCTGCAAGTGTTTAAAAGAAAGTGCATTAAAACGGAAGTTCTCATACTTCAGCCCGTTCTGCATGTGTATTTTTAAAAAGATCTTGCTAAATGCTAATACCTGCCTCTGCTAATGTCAGGCAGCTGTTTGCGGAGGTCACCCTTCAGACGGCATGTGTCTCCTGCTTGTCATTTTCTGAATATTTTGAAAGTGGGAGGTTTGACCCCCTTCCTAAGAAGCAATGTATTGTAAATGTGATTTTTTTTTTTGGTTGTTTTTTCGCCTATTATGGAGTCTTTTAAAATCTTCCTTTTTTCCTCCTTCCAGTGCCTGGTAGCCTGACCCTGCCTTGCTCATCTAAGACACGGTAACAGGAACAGCTAATGTCAACCCCCAGGGATAGGTTGTTGCTGCAGCCCTGGTTGAGGCTGCAGAATAGAATTTTCATGTGTTTTGCAAAGAGAGAATTTAAGTTCTTTAGCACCTGGGAAGGTGTGCGTCTCCTTTCCAGACACTGTGGACTTTCACAGCTGGTGGCTGAACAGATATGGAGTGAGACGAGGTCAAAAGGGTAGTTGTCCTGAGCATGGAGCAGAAGGAAGTGGGGTGTGTTCATTCATTCATTCGTTCATCCATTCTTTCTCCCCACCCTTCCACCCTCTTCTCTTCCTATTTTTCTCCCCTTTGCTCCATCCATCCATCCATCCCTGTATATATCCATCTATGACCCATCCTTCCAGCCAGCCAGTCAGCGATCCATTCACCCATCTATCCCTTTGCCTATCCATTGTCTGTCCATCCAGGCATCCATTCCTCCACTCACCCACCTTTCCATTTACACATCCATGTATCCATGCATTCAAACATCCACATACACACTTACCCATCTAGCCAGCCAGCTGGCCACTCACCCACCCATCTATCTATTCATCCACTTATCTGCCATCCATCCATCCATCCATCCATTCTTCCGTCCGTCCTTCCTTCCTTCCATCCATTCTTCCATCCATCCACCCGTCCATCCATCCATTCTTCCATCCATCCCGTCCTTCCTTCCTTCCATCCATTCTTCCTTCCTTCCTTCCTTCCTTCCTTCCTTCCTTCCTTCCTTCTATCCATCCATCCATTCTTCCATCCATCCATCTATCCGTCCATCCATCCATTCTTCCATCCATCCTTCCTTCCATCCATCCATCCATCCACCCATCCATCCACCCATCCATCTATCCATCTGCCATCCATCCATCCATCCATCCATCCATCCATTCTTCCATCCATCCACCCGTCCATCCATCCATTCTTCCTTCCTTCCTTCCTTCCTTCCTTCCTTCCTTCCTTCCTTCCTTCCTTCCATCCATCCATTCTTCCATCCATCCTTCCTTCCATCCATCCATCCATTATTCCATCCATCCACCCATCCATCCATCCATCTGCCATCCATCCATCCATCCATCCATCCATCCATCCATCCATTCTTCCATCCATCCACCCGTCCATCCATCCATTCTTCCTTCCTTCCTTCCTTCCTTCCTTCCTTCCTTTCTTCCTTCCTTCCTTCCATCCATCCATTCTTCCATCCATCCTTCCTTCCATCCATCCATCCATTCTTCCATCCATCCACCCATCCATCCATCCATCTGTCCATCCATCCATCCATCCATCCATCCCTCCCTCCATCCATCCATCCATCCATTCTACCACCCACTCACCCATCTCCCCATTCACCCACCCATATGTGTACCCATCCATGTAATATACAGGCACTGAGCCTTTTCTATGCACCAGGCATGCTGCTGAATGCTGGAATCTTAGCAATGACGAGTAAGGCCCCTGCCCTATGGTCTGAACTGTCTGCTGAGGGAGATATACAATAAGCCATTCAATACAGGAATGAGAAGATTTGAGGATCTGACCAACACTGTGAAGACAGCAGTGAGAGAGCCAGGTTAGCTGGAATAATAGAGAAGGTCTTTAATAGATAGGTCTCTAATAATAGAGAAAGAGACCGAGAACTCAGATCTGAGGCATATGAAGTGGGTGGGTAGAAAGACTGCTCTGGACAGAAGGGATGGCTGTGTGGGGAAGGAGTGTCTTTTGCTTGGGGATCTAAGCAGAGTTGTCTGTGGCTGGAGCCACTACATGCACCCATCTGTCCCTGTACATGTTCACTCACCTGTCAGTTATCCATGTGTGCATCCATCCGTGCACCCACACACAGGCCCTGCACTGTCTGTTCATCTGCATACCCGTCCGTCCATCCGTGCACTCATTAATCATCTATTGACAGCCTAAGACATGTCAGGCACTTTGTGACTTAAAAAAATTTTTTTACACATTAAAAAATTTGATGCATATTATTAGGTGTACACAGTTTGGGGGTACACATGATAATTTAATATATTCATATATTTTGTAAAGATCAAGTCAGTGTACTGGCAATATCTGTCACCTTAAGTGTTTGTCTTTATGCTAGAAACATTCAAATGATTCTCTTCCAGCTGTTTTCACAACACCAAAACATTATCTATGGTCAGTCTATTGATCTGGTGAACACTAGGTCTTATTTTTTTCTATCAAAACATATTTATATTTCTTAATCAACTTCTCTTTATCACTCCTTCCTCCCTCCCCTTCTTGGCCTCTGGTAACCCCTAATCTACTTGCTATCTTCATGAGATTTACTTTTTTAGCTTCTACATATGAGTAAAAACACGTGACATCTATTTCAGTGAAGATGGTGGCCTCCAGTTTCACCCATGTTGCTGCAGAGGAGAAGATTTCATTCTTTTGAATGGCTGAGTAGTATTCCATTGTGTGTATATGCCACATTTTTTTAATCCACTCATCTGCTCATGAGCACGTAGGTTGATTTCATATTTGAAATAGTGTTGTAAATAGTGTGGCAGTAAGTGTGGGAGAGTAAATCTCTTTGATATACTGATTTCCTTTCTTTTGGATACATGCCCAGCAGTGGGATTGCTAGTCAGCGGTTCTCAACCTGTGGGTCGTGACCCCTTTGTAACGATGAAAATACATCGCGGCATTAGGAAGGTTGAGAACCACTGTGGTAGATCATAGGGTTTTCTGAAGAACCTCTATCCTGTTCTCCATAGTAGCTGCACTAATTATATGTCAGGTGCTTTGGAGAATCAGAGACACATCTCTCTTCTCTGACTTGATCTCCTAGCAGCATGTTACAACCACTGACCACTTTCTACTTTCGGAAATCTTTTCTTGATTTCCAAGAAAACACATTCTCCTGGCTTCCCCTCTCCCTCTTTATTCACTCACTGTATGGATCACCTGCATCTTACACTTAACATGCCTAAAACTGAGTTACTTATTCCTCTTTCCTCAAAGTCTCCCTGCCACTGGTATTTTTTCTTGTTAGTGAATGGCAGCACTCTCTAGCTGTTTCAGCTGGAAACCGGGGAGTCGCCCTGATTCCAGCCTGACCCTACCCCTCACATCGTGTATGTACCCCCCTCATGTTAATTCTGCTTTCAAAATGTGTCTCAGATCTGCCCACTTCTCATGACAACAACCCCAGTGTTTTGCGTGGATGCCTGCGGGAGCCTCCTGTCTGGTCTCCATGCATTCCTGCGTGCTTCCCGCCACGCATTCCGCACTGGGAGCCTCATCTGCCTTCTGGCCACACTGTCCTTTTTTTTTTAGGTCTTTGAGCGCATCTCTCACCCCAGGACCTTTGCATATGCTGTCTCTTCTGTCTGGAGCATTCTCTTCCTTTTTTTTTCCTAACTGATCCCTGTTGAAACTTCATTCTGTGGCTTAAATTTTTTTTTTTTAATAAAGTTTTCCTCTTCCCCAATAAAAAACAGCACCTCTCCGTTTTTTCTTGGTATGCTCTTTTCTTTTGCTTTTTAGTACGTGTCCCCAGTTTTTAATTACATATAGATGGCTCCTGACTTATGATGCTTCAAGTTACAATTCTTTTGACTTTATGATGGTCTGAAAGTGATAGGCATTCAGTAGAAACTAGACTTCAGATTTTTAATTTTGATCTTTTCCTGGGCTAGTAACATGTGTTATGATCCTCTCTCACAATGCTGGGCCAAATCATCTCTAACACGAAGCCTGTTTTATAGTAAAGTACTGATGATCTCATGTGATTTATTGATTGTTGTACTGTGAGTGTTCTGAGCACATTTAAGGTCAGCTAGGCTAAGCTGTGATGTTCAGTAGGTTCAGTGGGTTAAATGCATTTTCAACTTAACGGTGATTTCCGCTTATGATGGCTTCCTCAGGAAGTGAGCCCATTGTAAGTTGAGGAGTGTCTGTATTTATTTGTATGTTTATTGAACATCTGTCTCATAATACTGTGGATTCCTTGAAACCAGGAATCATGTTCATTTTGTTCACCGTTGTGTCTGTATTGTCTCTTTCAGGGCGTGGCTCTTAGTTAATATTTGTTAAAATAAAATGAAAATGTTCTCGGGCAGATTATATCTTAGAGGGACGTTGTATATCTACATAAAAAATATGGCAGGTAGGATGTTGTACAAAAACGATGCAGACGCTGACAGTATCTCACGTGGACTAATCACTCTGCCCAGCGTCGTGCTGAGTGTTTAACATGCTTAGTCTCATTTAACCCTCCCAATAGCACCATGAAGTACTTGTGATTACTTTCCTGTTTCACAGACGAGGGGACTGAGGCCCAGACAGGCTGTCACTTGTCCAAGGTCTCAAAGTGAGCGGCAGAGAACATGAACTAGACCCACCTGGTTCTCAAGTTTCTGGCCCTCTTAACTTAAACTCTTTGAGTTTTGTGCAAAACCTCAGTACCGTGAGCCTCAGCAACACGGCTCTTCCAGACATCTTGCCTGAGCATTGAGTTCTTTTGCTCTGAGGCAGGAAGGTAGACCAGGTGCATTAAATGTGGGATGCTGATAGCGGTGTCTTTAGGAAGCTCCTTTTTCACACTTACTTGGACTGATGTCAAGTTTTGATGAGCATTTGAGGTCATTCTGAAACTGACGAACCTCCGGGTTGGGGAGAGAGGGCACTTCTGTGCCTTTGGTGTTGGGTAGGACTGTGACCTTGGTGTCTGCCCGAAGCCTTCCCATTTCATCCTATTCCTCTTTGCCTCTCCCCCGCCCCCCCAGGATCTGGAGTCAGAGCCTGGTTTTCAAATCTGCAAGATAACGATCCGATTTAGTGATTTATCTGATTAGGTTTAAATGTATTTATTACATGCTTAAACATATTCCAGTGAGCTCTGAAAACGAACCGCAGTGCTGTCCTGGGCTGAATTTCCGGGACCCACTGGAGCAAGTTCAAGAAAAACATAATCTACTTAGAGGAAAACAGAACCAGGCCTAATCCAATCAGTATCTGCGTTAGGCAGAACATCCCCCACCTCCTGGCGATAACCTCGGTGCCCCCAGACCTTCATGTGGAGTTTAGAACGGGTGGCAGGGGGCCAGTCTTCAGGGGAGCCGAGGTCACCTTGACTCCAGTGCCCCTTTGGCCTTTCCTGCTTCAAAGAACTGGGTTGGGGTGGGGGAATCCTCAGATGCCCTATATTTATCGTTTTATAAGTAATGTTTATTTCTCTTTTGATACTATAATCATTTTTGTTTATGAAAATTGTGGAAAATAATACATAGAAAAAGAAAAACCCAAATCACCCCAAATCTTGACTATAGTAACATTGTATGGTGAATCTTTTGGGTATTTAAAAATGCTTTCAAAATTACTCAAGTAACACAGGATTATATTTTAATTCTGATCATTTCCAAGCTTCTTTTTCTCTACACGTTTTTAACAAAACAGAAATGGTATAAAACTATATAGATTTTCTATACCATTTATCTTTCGCTTCATTTCTTTTTGGCTGTGTCATTAATTAGTTTTTGAAAACATCATGATTAATAGCTGCACCCTGTTTTTTCCTGTGATTGTGGGGAATTTGCATAACTATTGTTTTTTTGGTGATGTTATGGCTTCTGGTTTTTCGTTTTTCTTCCTGTTGTTTGAGTGACTGATGTTTTTTTTGCTATTATTAATACTATTGCCCTCAGCATCATTTATAATCTATTCTTATTTTAAACATGATATTTTTAAACAGCTTCTTTGAGATAACAATCAATGTATGATAAACTGCACAAATTTTAACGTATACAATTTATACAATGAATTAAGATAGTAAGACAGTAAACATATATATATGTGTATATATATATATATATATATTTTTGCAGTTTTTGGAAGGACTGGGTTTAAACTCACCACCTCCGGTATATGGGGCCGGTGCCCTACTCCTTCAACAACAGGCGCCGCCCGGTGAACATAGATGTTATCCTCAAAGTACCCTTTCCCTTGTCCTGTTGGATGTTGAGATAACCTGTGGGGTCTAGGAAGTTCTCAGCAGCTCTGGATCCCTGCCCGGTGCCTAAGACACACCCTTCACTTAGAAGATGCCCTGTTTGGCCAGGTGAGGTGGCTTAGGCCTGTAAACCCAGTGCTCTGGGAGGCCAAGGCATGTGGATCCTGTGAGCTCAGTTCAAGACCAGCCTGAACAAGACCAAGACCCTGTTTCTACAAAAATAGGAAAATTAGCTGGGCATTGTGGCAGGCACCTATAGTTTCAGCTATTCATTAGGCTGAGGCAGGAGGATCGCTTGAACCCAGGAGTTTGAGGTTTCTGTGAGCTGGGCTGATGCCATGACACTCTAGCCTGGGCAACAGAGCAAGATTCTGTCTCAAAGGAAAAAGAAGATGCTCTGGTTGATGTTTGCTGAATGAAAGATTGCCACTTTACTCACATAGGGACCTGCCTACTGTGCACACCTACAGTGATGGGGAGCTCACTCCTGAATAAGTCAGCTCCTTCCAACGGCTGACTTGTTCTGGGCATTCAGTCTTTGAATGAGCTTGAATCAGCCTCACTGCCCTGGCCCTAAGGCTAAATATTTTGACCACAGTAGGGGGCAGGACAGACCCAGTCCCAGACCTCACAGATCTCAGGGTTTTGCCGGGAGGGGTAGACACTCAACAACTAATGATGTGAATAACGATTCCACCCCAGAGTGAGCACGGTTCTGGAGGAGAGAGGTATAAGGAGCTGTGAGTGCTTGTGAGACCCAGCCTTTTGGGGGGATGCCCTTGTCAGCGAAGACCTCCATGGAAAGTGACGTTTAGCTTTTGCTTATTGCACGGTAGCATTTTATGCCTCTTCTTAGTTTTTTCTTCTCTGGACTAAGCGTTTTCAGTTGCTCTGATCTTTTCTCACACGATTTTCGTATTCTCAGTCTCCTGTCTGCTCTTTTGTTATCCTTGTGCGTGGGACTGGGGAACACTAAGATCCATGTCTCTGAGGACGTTTGCTTAATCACACAGCCAGCAATGGCATTCATTTATCCTCCTGGAGCTACAGAGCATTGCAGGAGGATCAAAGGCTGGCTTAGAAGCTACGCTAACCACAATGAAACACCCGCCAGTGAGCGTTTTTCAGATGCTCCTCAGGCAGCAGGCACAGCGCTAAGCACTTGCCGTGGGCTCGTCCACTTGAGGCTCCCAGCAACAGTCTGAGTGTGGACATTAGTGGCAACCCTTTACCCATAGCATGTGCTATGTGAAGGCTGTGTTGTGAGTCCTTTATGTCTCTTAGCCCATTTAATTCTCGTAGCAACCTTATGAGGTCAGTATTTTTATTATTCCCATTTTCAGGTGAGGAGGTTGAGGCAGAGAGAGGTTAAGGAACTTGCCCAAGGCCACACAGCCAAAAACACCTTTCAGAGTCTTTGGCTGTAGCCACCAAGCATAAGCTACCTTGACTGAAGTTTCTGTTTCTCAGATGAGGAAATTAAGGTTAGGTGGGTTAGGAAATCATTCCAAGACCAGATGGTGACACTGAGAGCTGACCACACCAACACAACCCCAGAGATCACCCTTGGGTCCCTATTCCTTTCTACGTCCCACTTAAAGAACACTGTGGATGAGCCATTGGAACATCTTAAAGAAAGACGTTTGAGTGGGTGAAGTCCCAGCCCTTGCAGGGAGAAAGAATCTCTTTGTGTCCATTGTCATTGTCCCCTGAGGTCTAATAGTGGGGGTAGCGTGTTCTCAGTCAATACTGGCACACAAATAATGGGGGCAGGGGTTGGGTGCCATTCCCAACAACAGCCATAGTTCACATCCTGGTGTGGGCAGCTCTTTCTTTACCTGCTGTGAGAAGGTAATTCGTTATGAGCTGAAATGTGTATTAATGACCTGGCCTAAGTATCCTGCCAGCTTTTCGCCTTTTTTCCCTTGTTGAGTTATTAATTAGAGCCATCTATAATAATTTCCCATGTTGTTTCTCCTTTGGAATGTGGGGACAGTGATTGAGAAAGAGAAAGGAGTGGGGTCGGGGAGAGAGAGGGAGAGATCAGATCATCTTATGTCACACTCAGAGTCTAATGAGTTTTGCTGGAATGGTTTTGAAATTCAGATGTGAACGGACAGTAGGTCTCGAGGGACTGCTCTTTGTCAGCCAACTTTCTTTTCCAGAGGAACAGAGACTTTCACGGAACAGCCTTGAAAGTCATTAAATGGCTTCTGGAAACTTTTTCATGAGTAAGAGTTGAACCTGGTTGAAAACTGAGTTCTGCGATTTCTGGAAAGATCTGACAAGAGGGCGTTCTCCCCGCTGGTCTGCCCATCACAAACAGAAACGCATCCCTCCTGTGGTCATCTGGCCTTCTGCGTCTCCTTGCTGCACTGTGTAACGGATTCCTTCTAGAATCCCTGGGACAACTCTGGGTCGGGACTTCAGCTCTCTCTGCCACTTACGAGTCGATAAACCATGGGACAAATCCACTGCCTTATCAGCAAAGTGGGTGACTATAGTCTCCATCCGCCACTGGGTGGTTCTTTGAATTTACTAAAATAATGTCCCAGAGCCATCAGCTCAGTGTCTGGCCCTTTGTAAACACTCAGTGGGGGCAGCTGTTCCTTGGGCCAGTTTCTGTGCTGGGCACTGGGGATCCAAGGATGAACTTGCCTGCCTTTAAGGTTGATACCGGGTCCTAGAAGAGAGTGATGTGTAAACTACTCTGCTTATTGGAAGATAGCATTCTCCCATCTGGTCTGCCCACATGATAAAGAGTTACATTTGCTCTCTCAGTCATCCAGGGTTCCATTGTGGCTAAGAAAAGACAAAGCCAGGTCAGAGACACTTGTAAACTGTTATCGTAACTAACCACTCCAAACTTAGTGGTGTGAAAGAGCAACCATTTTATTATGCTAATGGAGCCTGCAGATCCCCCATTGAGATAGGACATGGAGGGGTTAGTGGCTTCTGAAGGCTTACACACTCTCATGTCTAGATGTTGATGCTGGTTGTTGGCTGAAACCTCAGTTGGGCCCTCGGCCAAACTCCAAGCAGCTGCTTGGGCTTCCTCACAACATGGTGGTTGGGTTCCAACAGTGAGATATCCAATAGAACATGGAGTGAGTGCATGGTATTTTTGTAACCCAGCCTCGTAAGTCACGTAATGACTCTCCCACCATTCCTTACTGGTTGAAGGAATCACAAAGTCCTTCCCAAGTCCTTCCTTGACTTCTTGGTTTGCAATTGCAACCCAGCCCTCTTCTCAACGGACCCCCACACTCTCAGGCATTCCCTATACCCCTTCCCACCTAATTTTTTCCCTATAGTACTTATAAGTCTTCAGCATATATACTATCAATATCCTCACTCTTAGTGAAGCTCTTTGAAGGTAGTGATTTTGTCTGTTTTGTTCATATCCTGAGCGTCTGGCAGAATGCCTCCTTCATAATAGTCCTTGGTAATTAATAATGGGTGAATGACTGTAAATGTCTTCCCTGTTGCTGCACACACTGTAGGCATGCTGTATACACTATTCTGCATGCTGCTTTTTTCCTTATCCATGTGTCATGGAGACCGTTCCGTATCCACATGTATAGAGTAGTCACAGTCTTTTCATGGCCTCTTAGTTTTTAATTATGCAACAATCCATAGTTTATTTAACTGGCCTTCCATTGAAAGGCATTGAGATTACTTGTAATATTTTGCCATTACAGTCACAGCGTCAGTCAGTGTCATTTGGGTCTTGGTGTTTGGGGTTGTCACGGTCCAAGTGGCAGAGCCCCCACCCCCTTTATCCTGATGGCAAGTCAGTTGTCCACCCCACAGTCCCTCTGTGCTCCGATTCCCTTTCTTTCTTTGCTCTTTCTTTCATTCCTTTCATTCCTTCCTCCCATCTTCCTCCCTCCTTTCCTCTTTCTCTTTCTTCCTTCCCTCTTTTTATTCCTCCTTCTCTTCCTTTCTCCCTCCCTTCCTTCTTTTCTTCCCTTTATCCGTTCCTCCTTCCTTCCTATCTTTCTTTTGGCATATAATAACTGTACATATTTATGGTGATGTTTTGACACATACAGTGATCAGAGCAGGGTAATTAGTATATCTCACATCTCAAACATTTATCCTTTCTTTGTATTGGGAATTAAACATCCTCTCTTCTAACTGTTTGAAACTATGTAACATGTTTTTAACTCTACTCATCCTTCAGAAGGCTAGAGAACAAGAGATCTCACTCCTCCTACCTCAATAACTTTATATTCTTTAACAAATCTCTCCCCCTCCAATTGCCAGCCTATATTAAACTCTGTTTTGCTTTTTACTTCTGCGAAATCAGCTGTCTGTGGCTTCCACCTAGGAGTGCAGTGCTTAACTTTGTGTTCTAGCTTATTTCACTTGCCTTTATACACGTTTCCCTCTTTTCCATCCTTGTTGTCATGAATGACAGGATTTTGTTCTTTTTAATAGCAGAATAGCAATCCAGGTGTATGTATACCACCTGTTCTTTATCCATCCATTCATTGATGAGCACTTTGGATGATTCTATGTCTTGGCTATTGTGAATGGTGCAGTAATAAACATGAGTGCATATATTTCTTTGATATACTGATTTCCTGTCATTTGAATACATGCCCAGTATCGGGATTGCCGGATCATGTAGTTCTATTTGTAGTTTTTGAGAAACCTTCATGTTGTTCTCCATGGTGGCTGTACTGGTTTACATTCCCACCAACAGTATATAAGAGGTCAGGCAATTAAGTTTGCGAACTCCTCCTAGAAAAAGTACTACCTACCTCATTGCTGATTATTGCTGCTGTTGTCAGAGGGCCAAGGAGAGTACTCTGAAGGTGACCAAAGTGATACTCAGTGAGGTGTGTAGGTAGCTCTGTTCCTAGAATGAGATCACAAACGTAATTATCTGACCCCTATTTTCTCTGCATTCTCACCAGCGTTTGTTAATTCTTGTCTTTTTGGATGACAACCATTCTAACTGGGGTCAGATGATACCTCATTGTGATTTGGATTTGCAGCTCTCTGATGATTAGTGATGCTGAGCCGTTTTTAATATACTTGTTGGCCACTTGTACGTCTTCTTTTGAGAAATGTCTACGAGCCTCTCAAACTAGCCTTATTGCATTTTTGCTTTTGAGTTGAGTTCCTTACACATTCTGGTTATTAATCTCTTGTTGGCTAGATAATTTACAAACATTCTCTCCCATTCTGTAGGCTCTCTCTTCACTTCATTGATTGTTGAGTTTGCTGTGCAGAAGCTTTTTTTTTTTTTTTTTTGAGACAAAGTCTCACTATGTTGCCCTGGGTAGAGTGCCGTGGTGTCACAGCTCACAGCAACCTCAAAATCTTGGACTTAAGGGATTCTCTTGCCTCAGCCTCCCGAGTAGCTGGGACTACAGGCGCCCTCCACAATGCACTAGTATTTTTGGTTGCAGTTGTCATTGTTGTTTAGCAGATCCAGGCTGGGCTCGAACCCGCCAGCCTTGGTGTATGTGGCCAGCGCCCTACTCACTGAGCTACGGGCACCAAGCTGCAGAAGCTTTTTAGTTTGACATTTCCTCATTGGTCTATTTTCACTTTTGTTGCCTGTGCTTTTGAGGTTCTGTTCATAAAATCTCTCCCAGACCAGTGTCCGGAAGCATTTATCCTATGTTTTCTTCTAGAAGTTTTATCATTTGGGGTCTTACATTTAGGTCTTTAATCTATTTTGAGTTGACTTTTCTACAGGGTGATTTTGTATAGGATTTTTGTATGGCCTCTGGTTTCATTCTTCTAAATGTGGGGGTCTAATTTTCCCAACTCCACTCATTGAAGAGACTGTTTTTTCTCCAATGAATATTCTTGGTGCCTTTGTCAAAAATCAGTTAACTGATAATGTGAACTAATTTATGGGTTCTCTATTCAGTTCGATTGGTCTCTGTGTCTCTTTTTATATCAGTACCATGCTGATTTGGTTACTATAGCTTGACAGTATATTTTAAAATCTGGTAATATGATACCTCCAGCTTTGTTCATTTTGCTCAAAAATTTTTTAGCTGTTTTGGGGAATGTTGCTGTTATTTTGATAGGGATTGCATTAAATCTGTAGATCTCTTGGGCAGTGTGGTCACTTTGAACAATATTAATTTTTTCAGTCAACAAACATGGGAGGTCTCTATTTGTTTGTGTCTCTTTCAGTTTCATTCACTGGTGTGTTATAGTTTTCCTTGATGATACTGGGAAAGAGAGAGTACAGGAGTATTTGGTGTCTGAAATTCTTTGCAATAAATTCACAAGCAGGTACAGGCTTTGGAATGATTTGAACTTGGCCCTCTTATGTGCTTTATTGTCTAAGCCAACTCTCCAATAGAAATATAATGTGAGCCGCAGTGCAGTTTAGATTTTTCTAGTAGCCATGTTAAAAAGTAAAAAGAAATAGGCCGAGCACAGTGGCTCATGCCTGTAATCCTAGCACTCTGGGAGGCTGAGGTGAGTAGATTGCCCTGAGCTCAGAAGTTGGAGACCATTTTGAGCAAAAATGAGACCCTGTCTCTACTAAAAATAGAAAAACTAGCCAGGCTTGTGGTGGACGCCTGTAGTCCCAGCTACTTGGGAGGCTGAGGCAAGAGGATCTCTTGAGCCCAAGAGTTTGAGATTGCTGTGAGCTATGATGCCATGGCACTCTACCCAGGGTAACAGAGTGAGACTCTGTCTTAAAGTTTAAAAAGTAAAAAGAAACAGGTGACATTCATTTTAACAAGATGTTTTATTTAACCTAGTATATACAAAATAGAATCATTGCAACATGTTGTCAGCATAAAAAATTATTAGTGAGACATTTTATATTTTTTATTTTGTGCTAAGTCCTCATAATATATATGTATTTTAAACTTACAGTCCACCCCATTGGGTGAGCCATATCTGAAGCGTTCAATAGACAGATGTGGCTAGCAACTGCCCTGTTGGACAGGGCAGCTCTAGAGCTCTCAGAGATGGGTAGTTTGTAAAAATGAACAAGAATCTTCTCACACTGGGGCCTTCTTTTTTTCTGAGCAGAATCCTGCCTTCTCCCTGAACCCAAGCTCGGTGGTCTGACCCTCCAGCAGGGATGTTACTTGGCATTCTCAGCTGGCCTACTGGAGAAGGGGGTGAGAATAACCATACCTTTTCTGGAACTCCAGGCAGCAGGCAGGGTTGTAACCTTCTAAATACTGCCTGCGAGTTGCCTCGGGTCCCTGCAGAGTCGCTGAAATGTCTTTCTTTCTAAGCAGGTAAATCTAAGCAGAGCTTGACCAAATTTAGAACCTGTGCTCCGTAGCTGCTAAGCCTTAGCATATAGCAGTGCTGACATCAGGAGCTAGTGCTGTCTTTTACTGATCTCCTCGCAAGACTCCCAGGAAGCCCTGGCACACACCTCATCTCACTAATTTCCTACGAGGAATTATGTAGGTTCTTCTACAAGGCCTGTCTTGTACAGGGGACATGGAGGCAGAGAGAGGTTAGAGTAAACCTGCTAAGGTGTGTCTTCATGGGCAGCAGTTCTTTTCAAATTTGGGCATGTGTCAGAATCTTCTGGAGGGCTGGTGGAAACTCAGATAGTTGGGCTTCATCTTCAGAATTCCTGGCTCAGTAGGTCTGGGGCACAGCCTGGGAATGTGCATTCCTAACAAGCCTCTGGATTTTGCTGATGCCACTAGAGTGGGGTCCACACTTTGCTGAGCCCTGTGCTAAAGTCATTCCTTCCCCCAAGTTGCTTCCCTTTTAGAATGGTTGATCTTATATGGGGACAGAGAGGGCCACAGTCACCTCCCGCTGTCACACGTGAAAAGGGCCATAATGGGGCAAAGGAGAGCAGAGCAGGGCTGGGAGAGTGGAAGTCGCTCTGACCAGAGTCCAGTCTTCATTAACAGGAAGAACGTCCCAGGCCTGTCCTCCATGTACATGACGTCTGACTTATCTGTAGCCAAGAGGGTTTGATCTGAGATCACCAGACATTGGTTGGAAGGCAGGGAAATATCTCTCTTTACTGTTGGTGGAGTCCTTGAAGCCTCATTGATTGATCAAGCATGACACTCTTTGAAAAGCTTCGCAGCACATTTTAATTCTGATTTAACTTAATTTTACTTTGTTTCGCAACCATCCTTCTCATGTTTATTTTTAGCTTCATTTTTTTATAAGCTCATTAACCTCACTCATCTCTTTCTTTTTTTGCTTTTCTAAAAGCAACCGAAAATAATACCCTCCCCAAACAAAACAAAACAAAGACCAGCTGAAGGTCTGGGATGGTTAAACAAGTCGAACCATCTCCACATTGTGGCAGCTGTCTTTTTATTTCTTCTGCGTATTAGCTGAGAATGTTAGCATGAAGGCTAAGAAGTGGTAGTTTAATTGCCAGTCAGGTATCACTTTTGACTTGAAAGAGACTTTAATTGGTTTAATATTAAACCAGTAGAGGGTGGGGATGAATGGAATGATTGTGAATTATGAGGAATCCCTTGTTATTTGACCAACAGCATCGAGGCTAAAGGAAACCAGATCAGTGTGTTAGGTTCCATCGGTCAGCAGCTCACACAAGTGGTCAGTCCTTGAGGGGTGGCGACCTCAGTGAAGGCTCAATCCGGACTCTGCTTCTTTCCAGCTAGAAGTTGCTGTTGATGGAGCTCCATTGATTGCATTTCACAAATACCCAGAGCCTGTGAAATTGGTCTCTCCCCAGTCACTTGAATCACTTTCTGCTTCCCAAATCACTAAGAAAATTGGAGTTAAACCATTCTCCTGACTTTGAATCTTCTTCATTGGTGATGTCTGACTTACCTCCCGTTCATTCAGCAGGGACTTACTGAGCATGTCCGAGGAGCTGGACCCTGGGCTGGGCATGAAGGAGAAAGCAGAGGACAAAGCACACAAGGCTTCTGCTCACATGGACTTAGATTCAGGCTGGTTAGAGACCCAGTGACCAAGCAGACTGATTTGTGAATTATGAGGATCCTTTGTTATTTGACCAACAGCAGCGAGACTATAAAACCGGATCAGTGTGTTGTCAGCAAGTGACAAATTCTAGGGACAGCAACCAACAGGCAGGACAAGCAAGGGACAAGAGAAGGATGTTGATGAGGGTAGGGGGTCATTTCAGATTGGGGGGGCCGGGAAGTCCCTTCTAGGAAGGTGGCATTGGTGTAGACCAGTGCGTCTCCCCTGGGGGTGACTTTGCCCTCCTTCCCTCCGTGCCCCTGTGGATACCTGGCATTCTCTGGAGACAATTTTGGTTGTCACAAGTGTGGGAAGCATTTCATAGGTAGACAGTGGCCAGGGATATGGCTCAACATCTTTCAGTACACAGGGCGACTCCTCCACCCCCAGGCAACAAAGAATGATCCGGACCCCAAAGTTAACAGTGCTGCCGTTGAGAAACCCAGGTGTAGAGGGATGAACAGGGAAGAAACTTCCAGGGAGAGGAAACAGCGAGTCTCAACCCTTAAGGTAATGCTAATGATCACAGAAGATAAACCTCAAAGTCTGAGCAGCTAAATACAGTAGGAATTTAATTCTGACTTAAAGTCCACTATGGATGCCCTTCATTGGAAGTGAGCTTTGAGGAGTCTGGTCTACGTGATTATTCAGTAAGCGAGAATCCAGGCTCCACCAGCTTCAACATGTGGCTCCCAGCAGAGCCCTGGATACCGACACCCAGGAGGTAGATCGGGCAGGGGCAGTGGAGCAGGTGTGTGTGAGATTTCATGGGAGGTTTTTACTGACCAGGCCTGGATGCATTCTAGGCCCCATAGTCATTGGCCAGAACTCTACCTGCAAAGGAGGCTGGGCGGTGTTGTCTAGACGTGGTCTAAGAGGAAAGAGAATTTTGTGTTCTGCTAGCCAGGATGGAATGGCAAGGAGTTCCCCGGGGCTGGGGGGATGGGAAAGGCAAAGCGTGTAGGAGTTGTGGTTGAGATATGGGCAGGGCCTCAGTTTGAGATGCAATTAGACATACTCTATTTCTTAGTAGTGATGGTAGCAAGGCCTGCTAGTGAGATTTAGCAGGGACTGGGCCCCAGCTATGTACTCGGCCTGGGCTAAACCTCTTCCAAAGAAAATGTCATTTAATCCTCACTTCATCTCTTTGATGTAGTTGCTATTATTATTCCCCTTTTAGAGATAAGGACATTGAGGTGTAGAGAGGTTAAGTAACTTTCCCATTTGATTGATTTCCCATATCTTAAATCCCAGGCACCAAGAAGCAAGGGTAGGCACCGTAGGCCACCTGAGGTTCTCAGACCTGATTGTACGTCAGAAACACCTGGCAGGCCTGCACGCGCTCTGATTTCTGGGCTCCACTTCTGTGGTTCTTCTTTGGTAGGCCTGAGGGACCCCAGGGCAGGGCCATAAGCGTAACACAGAATCATTATAATCCACTCAGAGTGGCTTAAGGAAATGCCATTCTACAGGCTTCACACAACGGGGATTGGAACTGGGGAGAAACGTAGATATTCCTTTCCTTTCTCTAAGGAGCATGCAATGCAGCTGAGAAAAAAAGACATACAACCTGGAACGTTATCAATCCAAGTGATGGTGAAAGTGAAACATAATAATTTGGGAGCTGTCATAGGCAGAGCACAATCAATTCCCCCCTGAATGGTACAGACCATAAATATTGTAGGATCTCGAAGAGGGAGATACCCCTCCTGATTGGAAGGCACTGGAAAAGTTTGGATGAGAAGATCTCTGAGTCAGACACAGAGAGTGGATTTCAAGTGTAGTTATTCTTGTTCCCTAATTAACTTGTTAATTATCTATCTCCAGCTGCAAGAATATAGGCTGTTTGGGTGCTGGTCATGGCTATCTTTTCTACCACCAAATTCTCAAACCCTCAAATGTGGCACATAGTAGGTCTTCAAGAGACATTTGTTGAACCAAGAATTCAGTGTGTATAGGGGCATTTGTGGTGCCTTTTTAGGTGAACTTCCCCCACAAAGAAATATTTCCTTGATCAAATTGGGAAAAAAAGTATCCAGTGTACTTAATACTAATATGAAACTAATGTATCATCGACTACATGCCCACAGGAAAGGAAAACACAAGTATTGTCTAGTGAGGGGGAGGGGAGAGGAGGGAGAGAGGCTAAGGAAGGAAGGAGGGTGATTGGCCGGATCTCACCTAAAGTGAGAGTGTTCAGCACGCCCCATGGGCGAAAGTTTCAATTATAACTTGAACTTTACCTTAGAAATGAAAACAATGCAACCTAAACATTTGTACCCTCATATTAATCTGAAACAAAAATATTTCCTTCATCAGACATTGCACAAATAAGGTTAGTTTTATAGTTGCAGGACTTCTCAGAGCCTTTAATTTGCAAACTTGGTTGGGGAATCTCCAGAAAGGGGTGCTGATATTCAGTGATACCCAAACTTAGGAGAGCATGGGGGTCTCCCTTTTTCATAAAACCTGTTAATGTGTTGTGGAACAGTATTATTCAGTGGAACCGAGTTTGGAGAACGTTCTAAAGGGATAGTGGGTTTCCTGTG
The DNA here is from genome assembly GCA_963574655.1 of Perodicticus potto. NCBI lineage: Eukaryota > Metazoa > Chordata > Mammalia > Primates > Lorisidae > Perodicticus > Perodicticus potto. The sequence continues at coordinate 24,394 of CAUYRH010090759.1, forward strand.
CATCTTTTCTCCCTCTCTGCCTCCTCCTGTGCCACATCTGAGCCCTCACTCTGCGGATTTTAGGTGGTGGGAGACACCCTGGTGGTCGGTGAAATACAGAGGTGTGTTTCTAAAATACACTCAATTCCGGTTTCTGCGAGGCCGAGGCTTCTCCTGCTTCCTTGTCTCCTGGCTTTGTTTCTGGAGCAGGTGGTGTGAGAATGATGCCGTCTTGCTGCTCAGCCCGCTCCCGTCAGGTCGCATCAGGGCCTCGCGGCTTCCCGGGGGCACTACAGATCCCCCACCATGAAAAGGAAGTGTCACTGCCACTCTGGCTGACACTGAGAGGAGCTGAGCGAAACAGGCGCCTGCAACGACACTCTCCTCCCTCCATGATGGATCCTGACAGGGGACGGTGTGGGGACAGCCGCTCTGCCAAGTGAGACGATTGTTCTTGGGGCCCGAGCCTGTACATGATGAATTTGAGTTTCGATTGGCTGAACGTTGGCGTCTCAGCGTAACTGGAAAGAAATGAGGTACAGACGCATGCTGCAACCTGGATGGACCTCCAAGAAATTGGGCTACGTGACCAGAGCCAGGCACCGAAGGCCTTGTTTGATAGGATTCCATTTCCATGACATGTCCAGGATAGGTGAACCCAGAGGGACAGCGCAGAGCAGCCTGGCCAGGGGCCAAGGGGGGAGTGATGGGGCCTGACTGCTATTTATGGGCATGGGGTCTCCCTTGGGGGTGATGTAAACATTTTTGTAACATTATGTAAACATTCTGGTCATCATACATCATTGTGCGTGTAAATGCCATTGAAGTGTATGTGTGAAAATGGTGAATTTTATATTATGTGAATTTCTTTTCAAAAAATGTTACGTTTGAGTTCTTAGTCTGACTCTAAGAGCTCTAGACGAGTTTTAGGATCTGGGCTAGACTGGAACAGAGTCCCTGCCCTTAGTTGTAGTTAGAATCACCTTGGGAGCTTTTATTTATTTATTTTTTTGAAACAGAGTCACACTGTCACCCAGGGTAGAGTGCAGTGGCATCATCATAGCTCCCAGAAACCTCAAACTATCGGGCTTAAGGGATCCTTTTGGCTGAGCCTCCCAAGTACCTGAGACTACAAAGCGCCTGCCACTACTCCCAGCTTGTTTTTCTATTTTTAGTAGAGACGGGGTCTCACGCTTGCTCATGCTGGTCTTGAACTCCTGAGCTCAGGCAATCCACCCACCTTGGGCTCTCAGAAAGGAGGAGGATTGCTAGGATTACAGGTGTGAACCGCCACATCCAGCCACCCGGGGAGCTTTTAAACTCAAAGGTGATTAATTGGGTCTGGGGGTGGTGGGCAGTGGGCTCGAGGAGGTTTAAAAGCTTCCTTGGTGATTGTAACCTGCATCTGGGATGGAGGCAGGGGGCTGAGGCAAGCGTCTCCTGAATCCCACCCCCATCCCATGAACTGTCTTTATATCCATCTCCCACCTAAGTCTCAGCTTTCAGGAAATTCTAGGTGTTTGAAACAACACTTCTCATACTTCATGTGCACACAAATCACTTGTTACTGTGACGATTTTGATTCAGCAGGTCTAGGGTGGGTGATGGCAGATGCTGACACTGCCATCCGGTCCAGGGACCACACATATCCAGGGACTAAAATACAAATAAATAAGCCTGGTGAAAACTCAGGAAGCGTGGTTAGCACAAGCCAGTTACCAGGGATCTGTTGTACAGGCTCTGGGTGATTTAACTCACTTCATCCTTATCGTAGGCCTTTGAAACAGGTGTTTTGATTGTTCCCATTTTATAGATGAGGTCACTGAGGCTCAGAGGCAGGGAGTGATTTGCCTACTCTATGACCAGTGAGTGCAGAGCTGCGAGTCTGGGCTGTCAACCTTGATCCTTCTCTGTCTCTAGAGAAGTGACCAGGGAAGGCCACACCTATGGTTCTTGGTCTAGGACCATTCAAAGATGGCCCAAGTATAGTCAAAGCCCAAATTCAGCTCTGCCAAACTAGTCTATGAAAGGTCTGTGTGTGGGAATTAGGATTCAACAAGAAGGTCTCCCAAATTAAGAGATCCATGATTGACTTCAGCTGGGCTTCCCATCTCTTCCTGGTGGGGTGAATGCCAAATGTCTTGAGGCAAGGATGACCACTTGGTCCAAGTTTGCCCAGGATGCTCCTGGTTTTAGAGCTGAAAGTCCAAAGTCCCTGGAAACCATCCATGTTGGATGGTTGGTCACCTTCCTTGGAGCTCTGGAGTTATTTCACAGCTTCCAAGTGGGCCGTGTTGGCTCTGGCAGCTGGGCAGGGTGGCTGAAGTCATCTGAATTTTCTGAGTATTCCACCCATGTCTTGGTAAATACCTTTCACCTTTTCCAACAGTGTGCCTTTGGACCCCTGGAATCAGTCTTTGATGGAAGGGAGAGCTGTTTACATCTTCAGGAGAGCTTGTTGAAGGATGTGGTTGCAATTCAAATTCTCATTAAGAACCCAGAAACATAGAAAGACTTAAAATATTATTAAATATTTTCAGGGATCTTAGGATTTACTGCAGGAAATGCAGCACTTATTATCTTGAAGGCTGGTTCCTTAATGGGATGGTTGGAAAGATTTCTTTGTCTCTCTCAAGCAGGTAAAGATGATAAAAGCAGAATAATAATAACAGTAATTACGATAATTATTGTTTGGGCTGTCATTTACTGGGCACTTAGTTTAGGGTCTCCAAATAGACTGTAAACTCTAAGATAATGGACTCCAATTCATCCACATTGCTGCAAATGACATGATTCCATTGTTATTTATGGTTGAGTAGTAGTCTGTGGTATATAGTAATACATACCACTTTTTCTTTATTCAACCATTCATTGATGGACATGTAGGTTGTTCCATATCTTTGCTGCTATGAATTGTGCTGGTATGATAAGCAAGTGTCTTTTGCTATGATGATTTCTTGTCCTTTGGGTAGATCCCCAGTAGTGGGACTGCTGGGTCAAACCAATCTCACGAATGTGTGGTGAGGATTACCTGCATGTCCAGAGAGCTTGAATTGTAGCTAGTGCTCAGTAAACATTAGCTTGTTCTAGAAGCTCCACAGTGTGGAATAGGGACACAGGAAACATGCTTACTGCTTGGAAGATAACCTTGGCAAGAGGTCAATGTCTGTGGTCTATCTGCTGTTCTCTGTGGCCTTCAAACCCTGCCTCTCTGCTGTCTGCTCTGAGGTCTGGAATGGAACACTGTGTTCCTCCCTCCTGGTGTTGCTGAAATCCTTCCTTCTCTTTGTTTTCATGGCCAATAAATCACTGTGACAGGGGCTTGTTATTACTTAACTCTGTACATTGTTTCGGCAGTCACTGGTAGGAGAGGAGGAGCGAGAAAGGCATCATTTTGCCAGGAATTGCTTTGGGAATGGAAATATTTTTTTTTGTGTGTAAATTAATATTCATCAAATAGATCAGGTAAACATCCAGTAATGACAATGCATGGGCAATTTATCAATTCCAGCTTTGGAATGCAATTATAAGTCAAATGGCACTGAGACACAGTAATGAAGCCTGTCTGAAAAAATCCCATTATGCTGGGATCAGGGGGTGTGAAGATACATTTTTCACTTTTATATGAAGAATGATACCCTCTTGTCAGAGATGGGGCTAAGAGTCAATATGTGACTCTCACCTGAGCCTCAAACTTGGACAAGGAGTTTGGCAAACCTTGAATCCCAAGATGCAAAAGGCCTCCTGGTATTTGTTGTAAAGAGAGGGTAGGCGGGAAAGAAGGGGGTGGCCCTGACTGACTCCCCACTCTTTCCTAGGTCCTGTGCTAAGAGATCATCCCTTTCCTGCCATCATCCTCACACAAACCCCAGATGTCAGTTCTGTTGCTAAGTATTACTCTCCCCAGTGAGAAAGTCGAGGCTCAGTGGGGAGGAAAAGGGACCTACTTACTGTGATACTCAGAATAATGACCCCCTCCCAAATATATGCATGCCTTAAGTCCCCAGAACCTGTGGATATGTTACTTTACATGGCAGAAGGACTTTGAGGATATGATTAAATTAAAGATCTTGAGATGGGGAGATTATCTTGAATTAGTTGGGTGGGTCAAAAGTCATCATAAGTGTCCTTACAAGGGAAAGAGGAAGGCAGGAGGGTCAGTGCCCAAGACGGAAATTTGAAGGTGCTGTGCTGTTGTCTTGGGAGTGGGAAGAGAGGGCCAAAAGTCAAGATATACAGGAGGCCTTAAGGAATGCAGCTCTATTGATACCTTGATCTTAGCACAATAAGACCCATTTTGGACTTCTGATCTCCAGAACTTTAACATTAGAAAAATATGTGTTGTATTAAGCTACTAAGTTTGTGGCTATTTGTTATAGCAGCAATTAGAAACTAATACACTTGCCTGAGGTTACATGGCTAGTGAGTGGCTCTGCCCACCAGTTCTTCTGTGAGAATATGCCACACCCTTTCTCTTGCTTTCTTAGTTAACTTTTCTTAGGGATGCGTTTCCACAGTGAGAAGCTCTGGTCACGTGCACTTCTTCAGCCCCAGGGCCTCTTGGGAATCCCAGGCCAGCTTCTAGGCTCCTCCCCTCAGGCCTCAGTACCTCCCACTTCCCTGCCCTCCTTACCTCTATCTCCTTCCCGCTGGAATGTGCTTTTCTCTGTGTGGCCAGTGAGGTGGGCTTCTCCCAGCTCCCCAAGGCTCTTCTTTTCCCCAGGGGCCAAGCACTCAGGCCTCTGTGACTCTTGGGGGTTTTAAGCTTTGGGGGAAGAAAAGTCATGAATGGGAGGTGAAAAAGCACCAATAGGAACCTGTCCCGTGGGAAGGGCCTGATACTCTCCATCCTCAGTGTCCCTCAGGACGTTCTTGGCGTATGGGAAGGGCCCAACAATTCTGACTGTGACAGAAATCTTGGTCCCCTGTTCTTGGGACTATCTGAGATGATGTCCAGCAGGCCCCTCCAGTTCTGTCCTTCTTACTCCTGACCCTGCCAGAGGTGAACTGAGGGTCCCACAGCAGTCTAACCATCCATGGTGTAGGGGACACGTGCATGCCTGAGGGCCTTCCGAAAGGCAATGCTCAGATCTATCTGCCTTGGAAGATGTCCTTTGGGTGTTTCTTCTAAGTCTCTGAGTAGAGCTGTCGCCATTGAATTATCCCCTCTGCCATCATCTTGTAAGCACACCGCCTTCACTCTGAGGGGTCAGAGCCTGAGTCCTGGACGCAGATTAGTTGGCCTTCCATCTGCATTTTGTATTTTTATTTTTAATTTCAACATAGTACAACTCTGGGAGGTAGAAAAGAATTTAGATACCTCTTAGGTGACTGGGTTCTTAACAATCATAACTATTTATCTAACACTAAGAGCCAGGCTTTGTGGTTCACAATCCTTTATGTGGTTCAAATCCATTATGTTCACAACAATCCTTAATGGTAGGTGATATTATCAATTAGAAAATAGGCTTAGAGGTGTTAAATGACTTGTCCAAAGTCACACAGTTTGGAAAAGTGGGAGTGCTGAGGTGCGAACACTCACCTGCTTGATTTGATGGGAACCCTCTGAATCTTGCTGTTAGAAAGAATAAGGCAATGACTGCACATCATTTGTGATTTTTTAAAACATTTATTTTTGTTGTGGTAAAATATATATAGCATCACATTACCATTTTGACTATTTTTAAGTCTATAGTTCAGTGGCATTAAGTATATTCACAATGTTATGTAATCATCTTACACTATTTCTAAAACTTATTCATCGCCCCAGGCAGAATGCTGTACCCATTAAATAGTCACTTTCTATCCCCTCCCCACCAGGTCCCTGGGAGCTGCTCATTACTTTCTCCCTCGTGAATTTGCCTATGCCAGATAGTTCACATAAGTGTGATCATACAATATGTGGCTTTTGTATCTGCCTTCTTTCACAAAGCATCATGTTTTCAAGGGTCGTCTGGGTTGCAGCATATGTCAGAACATGCCTTTTTATAGCTGAGTCATATTCCACTGTGTGGGTAGATCGCATCTTACTTGTCCATGCAGCTGTTGATCGACACTTGGGTTGTTTCTAACTTTTGGCTGCTGTGAACATGTGTGTACAAAGATCTGTTTGAGTCCCTGTCTTTGATTATTTGGGGTAGATACCTATGATTTTTTCCTTGGAACTTTAATCTGCCTGCCTCTCTCCTTCCCTTAGGAACTTCTTAGAGACTCCTCTTGAGTTGACTGCCAGGCATCTGGAATGACAACCAGTCTGGGCAGAAGTGTGGGTATGAGAGTTCGAGTGGTCAACAGCAGCCACTTCCCTTCTTTGGGCAGGTAGTTCAGCTCCTGGTGCCTTTGCTTTATTAGAAACTCAGCCTTCAGAGGTAGGTGTAGGGGAGGTCCCACTGGATGCACTAAAGATAAGAAAAAATGTGGTTAATGATCGGCTTGGCGCCTGTGGCTAAGGTGCCAGCCACGTACACCTGAGCTGGCGGGTTCGAATCCAGCCCGGGCCTGCCAAACAACAATGACAGCTGCAACCAAAAAATGGCCGGGCGTTGTGGTGGGTGCCTGTAGTCCCAGCTACTTGGGAGGCAGAAGCAGGAGACTTACTTGAGCCCAGGAATTGGAGGTTGCTGTGAGCTGTGATGTCACAGCACTCTACCCAGGGTGACAGCTTGAGGCTCTGTCTCAAAAAAAAAATGGTTAATGATGATGAATTATGGCTCTTCCTACCCCTCCTTTTTTGAGAGGCTAAGTCTTGCTCTGTTGCCTGGGCTAGAGTGCTGTGGCCTCAGTGTAGCTCACAGCAACCTCAAACTCTTGGGCTCAAGTGATCCTCCTGCCTCCACCTCCTGAGTAGCTGGGACTATAGGCCCGCCACCACATCTGGCCATCTGGCTAATTTTTCTACTTTAAGTGGAGGCAGTGTGCTGCTCTTGCTCAGGCTTGAGTGATCCTCCCTCCTCGGCCTCCCAGAGTGCTAGGATTGCAGGGTGAGCCACCACACCCAGCCTGGATTATGGCTCCTGTGCTTCCCATAGCACTTCACACTTTCCCGTCTAAATGGGAAATGTGTGCGTAATCCAGTCTTTCTTTTTAAATGGAAGGGAAGGTTATATAATATAAAATTGATCATTTGAAGGTGACCAAGTCAGTAGTAGGTAGTACATTTACACTTTTGCGCAACCACCACCTCTGTCTAGTTCCCAGATATTTCCATCACCCCAGATGGAAACCCATTCTTGTTTCTCTTCAGTCCTTCCTCCCCTCAGCCCCTGCCAACCACCAGTCTCCTTTCTGTTTCTATGAATTTACTTATTCTAGACATTGCATATAAATGGACTCATATAATGTTAATATGTGATCTTTTGCATCTGACTTCTTCCACTTAGCACAGTGTTTCGAAGCTTCATGTAGTGGTGGCAGGCATCAGAACTTCATTCCTTCTAATGGTACAATAATATTCCTTTGTATGGCTAGACCACAAGTTATTCATCCATTTATCTGTTGATGGATATTTTAGTTGTTTTCTCCTTTTGGCTGTTGTGGCTAGGGATGCTGTGAACACGTGTGGACAAGGATTTGTTTGAGCACCTGTTTTCAATTTCAGAGCATGTGCCTAGGAGCGGAATTGCTGAGCCATGTGGAAATTCTGCGTTTAACTTTGGAGGCGCTCTAACCCAGCCTCGGTGTGATCTGTTCTTCATTGTCACATGGTGGGCTCTGGAGAGCAGGGGCAGTGGTTGTGTTTGTTCTCTGCCATGCTCCAGGCTTCACTTCCAAGCCTGACATACAGTAGGCACTTAGTAAGTACTTGTTAAAAGAGTGAGTGGGTGAAAGAAAGGACTTTGGGTTGACTTACCTGACTGTGGGGGTGCCAGGCTTCTGGGGGCTGAGCAGCAGGGGTGAGACTGAAATGCCGTGGAGGCTCCATCAGCTATGGGTTGGGTGGGAGGTTTGAGAGTGGGTTAAATTGGGCGATTGAGTTTCTTTTCCTCCTTAAACCATCTTGTTCAGGGGAAGTGGAGGGAAGTCTCATCTTGTGAGTCCCTCCTGGCCATGACAGGGAACCGTACATTCATCCTCACACCTGCTCTGGGAACGAGGCCTGATGCGCTCCATTTTACAGCTGAGGAAAACTGAGGCTCGGGAAAAAGGCCACCTGCCTGGTAAGGGGCAGGGCTGGGATTTGAACCCAGATGTGTTTGACTACGAAGGCCACGCCCTCTGGCCCAGAGATGATGTTCCTTTGGGTGTAAAGCTTCGGGGCATTCTTAGGAATGTAACACGGCTTTGGAAATTTGCAGGGCAGCTTAGATGCCTCCCGCACTGTGTCTAAAGTGATGGTGATGAGGACGATGGGGACGAGTTTTTACTGGATGCCTGTCCTGTGGTTTCTTTATATCATGTCATTTCATCCTCAGCGTCACTTTGTCAGGTCGGTATTTTTCTCCCCTATTTACAGACAAGGAAGCTGAGGCTCACACATGCCGTTGCTACAAGTGCCTAACTAAGAAGAGGCACATCAAAATAGCTAGTTGTCATTATTTGAACACTGGTGTCTGGCCCCAAGCCCACTCATTGCTAACTCCGAGTTGTCCTGCCATCAAGCTGACATCACCTCTTCCCTGCATCTTGGAGGCAAATGTCATTCCCTGAGGGCCAGGGGGGCCTGGGAGATTCTGGGTCCCTCCCAGAGAGTCCGGGTTACTAACACTCCGAGGCCGCTCCTCCAAGCCTCACGCTTTTCTGTGTTCCAGCCCGTTCCACTGGTTGCTGAGCACCTTTGAAAAGGTGATGTCATTTTCCAGAAGGCCAAGGGGGTATCTGTGAAGGGGAGGCAAGGGTGCTGTCACCAGGAGAGTGATGCCACGACGAGTCGGGCCGCATCTGTTTTCTCAAAAGTCTGGAGGATTTTAAAACCTTGTGCCTATAACCCCTGAGCGTACAGGGAAGAAACAACCCAGCAGAAAAGAATGAATTTCTTTGGAGGCCCTTTTGGTAGCAAGAAACCCACTTCCCGTGACTGAAAGGATGAGGCGTTGGAGTTGGTGTCCTTTGTGGTGTAAGTGGATGATATATCTGGGGGGCATTTCTCTGTTCAAAGAAGGGACTGTGACACCCGCGTAGAATTAGGAGTACACTGGTGGCAAATGAAGTCCGGGGAAATACTGGGGCTGGAAGCGAGTGACTTTGCTGCAGCGTGGGGAAAACTGTTAGCCGGCTGTGTCCTCTGAAGCAGGAGTTAGACTGCCCCCTCCTGGCCCTAGTCGGGCTGTCTCTGGACAAGAGTCCTGTAATCAGATGTCACCATCGTCAACTCGCAGTGAGAGTGATGAGAGAGGGAAGGCTTTTTCCCCCCTCCGGGTTAAAGTTGGTGTGTCTCCCCACCCTATTTAAAGCGTCTATTCTCTGTGTGTATGTGTGTTGGTGTGAGTGTGTGCACACCCCGTGCAACCCAACATTTTTGTGGCGCCTTCTTCCAAGATGCCTGGTTATTTTTAGGGATGACGCACCCCACATCAAAATAACGAGTTATTTTTATGATCGGGTGCATCAATCACATTATGACATATCCCAGCTCTGGAGACACTGCAGCCAACCAGCAGTCAAGACATGGAAACGGAGTAGGCTGAGTCAGGCATGGGGGCAAAGCTGGAGTGGCAGGGCCCGAGGGTCTGGGGGAGGGGCTGCTGATCTGATTGAAGCGACTGAGACTCCTAATAATAGTTCCTGTGGTTGAGGGCTTGCTCTGCTCTCCGCATGGCACTGGACACTCTACATGGAGGATCCCATTTCATTTTGGCAAGAGTCCCCTGAGATGGGAGCTCCCGTTATCCCTGTTGTACAGATGAGGACACTGAGGCACCAAGGTTGAGCCCCCTGCCCCAGTGGTGCAGGTAGCCTCGCCGGCTCTGTCTGACCCGGAGCTGCTGTTCCTAACCGTTGCTTGTCCTGGCGTCGTACGCAGGGATGCCAGGACCTTCTCCTTTCAGAAGCTCCATTTCAGACAGTCTCTTACTGTGGACACAGAGCTGTGCATCTTATCTTTTGGGAGTGGAGAGATGTACGGAGAGAGGGAGGGAGAAAAGAAGTTTCTAGTCCTTAAATAAACAGAGCGATTTAGTGAGGAAGGCATAATGTTGATGTCTGTTGCAACACAGTACTGGGCAGAGTCGTGGGATGGAGTTTTTAATCTCTGATGCTGCCTTTCCTCAGCTCCCGCCACATCTCATTCCTCTCCAAGTCCTGTCCAAATGTCTCTCGAGTTGGTGTATGTCTCTGCTTTTCTCCCCCGGCCCCCTCCGACAGCCAGAGTATCTTTCTAGAAAGTACCTCTGATCATGTCACTCCTTGGCTGAAAACCCTTCAGTCTTATTTCCATGGACGGGGTGTTCCAGTCACATTGAGATGTTTGGGGTTTTTCCATTCAATCATTCACTCACTCACTCACTTAGCGGATCTTTGACAGTCTGTTATAAAGTGCTGGGCCCCATTCTAGGTGGAAGAACGGTTCACAAAATGGATAATGTTCCTGGTTTTATGAAGCTTCTGTTTCCAGTTGGGGGAGATAGACTATAGAGGAACAAAGCAGAAACTATGAGAGAATGACTCAGTGCTGGGAAGAAAATACAACTTTGATATGATTGCAAATGACTGGGAGGTCAGGGGCAGCTTCCCTGAGAAGGTGACATGTAAACTAAGGATCTTTGTGACAAGAAATCAGTTCTTGGAGGGTCTGGGGGAAGGGCTTTCCAAATAGGGAATAGCAAGTGCAAAGGCCCTGAGGTACATTAGGGCATTTGAAGGAAAGAAGGCAGAACAGTGTGGCAGGAGACAAGAAATGGAGCATGCTGGAGGAGGGTGAGGAGGGAGAGACCTAGCCTGTGTTCTGATTAGGGGCAGACTTGTAGGCAATCGGAGGGAATTACATTCTGAGAGTAATAGGGAGCCATTGAGGTTTACAGTATGGGAGTGAGGGTCTGATATATGGATACAAAAGATCAGTTGTCATTGTCACATGGATTATAGAGGAGCCAGAGGGGAGGCAGGGAGACCAGTCAGAGGTTGCTGCAGTTGTCCTGGCTTGATGATGGTGTCTGAGACTGGGCAACAGCAGCGGCTGTGGCCACTATAGGCAGATCTGGGGAATGTGCCCAGAGGCAGCATAGCTGGGTCTTGCTATAGGGTGAGAGGGAAAGAGATGCGTCAAGGATGACTCCTGGGATTTGGCTGTGAAGAGTGGAGTGGAGTGGAAGACAGTGCCACACAGGGAGTTAGGAAATTGTAGGGACATGGCAGGAGTCCAGGTGTGCCAGTGCAGAGATTGGCCTGGAGTGCTGAGTGACCTTGCGCTCCCCCTATAAGATTTAGTGAAGATGTCACCTCCTCTCAGGGACACTTCTGACCTGCTGGGTCAGGTGCTGGGTATGGACAGTCCTCGGCATGCTTCATGACCATTGTCTGTTTATTCTGAGATCCCAGCAGGGATGGGACCTTGTTGTTCTTCTTCACTGTTGGGTCTCCAGGTATCTGACACTTAGTCGCTCTTTGAGGAACTGACTGGAATTGTTTACAGAAATCAGTGACAGCCGGAGGATGGAAGGTGTCCCTCAACAAGTATGTTTTGACCAATGGGAGGGTTGGGGATTGGAGGACAGGAAAGGGGTAGGCATGCAAGTTGGCAAGTTTCAAACATGGACTCTAATGTTCTGGGTTCAAACCTTAGCTCTGCTTCTTACCTCTGTGTGACCTTGGCCAACTTGCTTTGCCTCTCTGAGCCTCAATTTTGCCATCAATAAAAAGGAAATCATACTCTCATATTAATCTTAAAAATAGGAGGGGGGAATCATGGTAGCTGCCTTGTAAGGTTGCTGTGATGGATAAATGAGACAGTGGAGGTGGGGGTGGGGTGGGGGTGAGGGTGGGAGTGGAAGCATTGCACAGGATGCCTGGGTGGGGGGAGGAAGCATAAGTCTGAGTTAGAATCGGAAAGATCTGCACAGGGGCCAGCTCCGTGCAGCCTCCTGTAATAAATAATGCCACCTGTGTCTTCTGTGGTCACAGTTACTTGGAGAAAAGGGCTTTGCAGATAGCTTCTACTCCATTAGGATCAGATTCCTCTTCTGCCTTCCCTCTCCACCTACTGTTTTATGGAGTAAGAAGAAAAGGTCAGAATTATAGGGGCTTGGAGACTGATTCACAGTGAGAGGTGTGAAGTTTTCCAACTTCAAGTTGGCGAAAGCACTGAAAGTGCTTTCATCTCAAAGTCTAGAGGGGTCCTCAAACTACGGCCTGCGGGCCACATGTGTTGGTGTGAATTGAATTTCTTCCCATTTTGTTTTTTACTTCAAATAAGATATGCACAGTGTGCATAGGAATTTGTTCATAGTTTTTTTTTTTTTAAACTGTAGTCCAGCTCTCCAACAGTCTGAGGGACAGTGAATTGGCCCCCTGTTTAAAAAGTTTGCGGACACCTGGTCTAGACAAATGGTTTTCAAAATGTGATCCCTTGACCAATAGCCTCAGAACTACCTGGAAACTTGTTGGAAATGCAAAATCTCCGACTCTATTCCAGATCCAAGGTATCAGAAACTTGGGGTGGGGGTGGGCCCACAATCAGTAAGCCCTCCAAGGAATTTGGATGCATACTCATGTTTGAGATCTACTGACCTAGAGCTTCCAGCTTCCAAAACATCTTTCTTCGTAATGGGGAGAGAATCGTAGAATGTTCAAGTTGAGAAGACTAGAGTTATCTTCTAGTCTAGGTTATTTGAAGTGCATTCTGGGTAATGTTAGTTTCACACTTCTTCTTAGTGTGAAAGAAGTAAGGGGATTTGGGTTCCGTGATCAAATAAGTTGGAGAAATGCGAAGTTTCATAGCGCTCAAGTCCTATTCTTTAATGTGCCTTTAATGTGCTAATGTGCTTTGTGAATCTCCAGTGGAAGGGTATAGCATGGAGTCTTTCTCAAATTCATTTTTATATTTCATGGCATACAATTTGGGAAACACAGGTGTAGTCTAATCTCCCATCAAGTGGACAATTTGAATTTATCTTCTGTCCATTTCTGATTATTCAGCCTTTTCTCCAAGCTTCTATATATAGGGAGTTGTTGGCCTTATGAGATCACCCATTTCTTTTGTTTCAGGGGGGATGTTTGTAACTATGAGTATTTGTCTTGCCAAATCTGTTTTCCTTTCATTTCCTCCTATCAGTTTTAGCTCTGAGCCATGGAACCACCTAGAACAAGTCCAATTCCTCTTCTATGTAACAGCAGCAGAAAGACAGCTGTTCATCCTCCATCTCTTCCCAAGACTTCTCTTTTCCCCTTCCCATCCCACAGATGTGCTCTGACTTTTGTAGTTAAGTGAAGTATTTAGAAACTGGTTTTTAAAGTGACTTCTCTCCTGTGTACAGTTTCCTAGAGGCTATTACAAAGAGCAAGCATTTATCAGTAAACCAAAGGGTATCTCAAGATCTTGTGTTGTGGCTTATCTCTACGTCATCTACCTGAGACGGGTGGTTGTTCAACCTGTCAATAAAGACCTGAGGAGCTCCCACTTTTCCTGGTTAGTCTGTTTTGGTGAAATTCAGCTATTTTGCTTATCTGAAAGCTCTTTCTTGGGCCTAAATTTGTCTACTTACCCTTCCTTTCCTAAATGATATTTGTACTTCAACTTGACTAGCCGACCCACTGATCAACTTCCTCCTTTCTCTCATTTACCCATTTATTCATTCATTCCACACACCTTCGAGTGCCCACTCTGTGCCTGATATCTCTGACATGCTACAGAGTCAAGTCTGAACGAGACCAGCTTGTCACAAAAACCTTACAGTCTATAAAGGAGGAGAGTAGTGATCAAATAAAAAGACATGTAAATACACATTTTACTTTTTTTTTTTTACTATTATTTTCTTATTGTTGGGAATCATTGAGGGTACAAAGAACCAGATTACACTGCTTGCAGTAAACACACATTTTAAACTTTTGCTAAGTGGTGAGGCAGGAGCAGAGGATAGTAGGGTGGGGACACTTCAGATAAGGTCGTCAGGGAAGATGCTCGATGTTTGAGTTGAGAGCTAATGTGCATAATTACAACCAATTTCTTTTGGCTTCTTAATTCCAATTGAGTATTTGTGTCAGTATAATCAGCCTTAGATTATAAGCACCTAGGGGACAGGGATTAGGTCTTCATATTGTGCATAGTCTAAAGACATAGACATTTGTTATTAATGGAAAGACATCATGAAAGTCTCCTGTACCATTGGGAAGGTCCTCTTCCCTGTGAAGAAACAAGTCACAAGCCATTACTTGTCTTAAATATCAGATATATTTCATACTCAAGAAAATATGATGTTCTCATTTATTAAGAGTCTACTTTAGTCTGAGTTTTCACTGTCCTTTTATGTTATACTTTCCATATGTATTAAATGAATAGACAGCAAAATGGTCCCTCTACAATGTTAAAATTTTCCCATTCATCGTTTGTACGTGCTTTAAAGAACGTAAGAGAAGAAAGTATATTACCATTTACTAGATATTCATTATTTCTGTTGCTCTCTCTTCATGTCTGAAGTTACAAATTTTCTTCCTGTATTATTTCTCTTCAACCTGAAAAACTTCCTCTAGCTTTTCTTTTAGATCAGGTTTGCCGGCAATGAATTTGGTTTTCCTTATTGGAAAATGTCTTTAAAGATGTTGTTCTACTAACTTTTGGTTTTCATAGTTTCTGATAAGAAATCTTCAGTCATTCAAATTGTCCCCTTACTTGTAATGCCTTACTACTATTTTTTTAAATGACTGATTTCAAGATTATTTCTTTACCTTTAATTTTCAAAAGTTTGTTTATGATGGGTCTAGGCATATTTTTCTTTGAGTTTATCCTGTTTGAGATTTGCTGAGCTTTTTGAATCTGTAAACTTATGTTTTTCACCAAATTGAAGGAAATTTCAACCATTATCTTTAAATATTTTTTCTATACCAATCCTTTTTGGTTCTCCTTCAGGGACTCCAATGAAAGCTAGATCTTTATTATCAAACAGGTCCTTGGAGCTTTATTCTGTTTTTTAAAACTTTTTTCTTAGCTCTTTGGATGTGGCAATTTCTGTTGATCTAATTTCATTCACTGACTATATCCTTTGTCACTTCAATTTTGATATTGAGCTCATCCAGTAATTTAAACATTTTCTCGTTGTATCAGTTTTTTTGGCCGGGGCTGGGTTTGAACCCGCCACCTCCGGCATATGGGGCCAGCACCCTACTCCTTTGAGCTGCAGGCACCACCCGATATTGTATTTCTTAATTCCCAAATTTTCATTTGATTCTTTTTAAGTAGCTTTTATTTCTCTATGCAAATCACTCTCTTTTCATTTCAAGAGTGTTTACATTTATGTTATGAAACATCAGATGCCAGCTTTAAAGTCTTTGTCTAGTAATTCTAACATCTGGCTAATATCAATGTTGGCACTTGTTGATTGTTTTTGCCCTTGAAAATTAAAAACTTAGATAGATTTTCCTGATCTCTGCTATACCACATAATTTGAAGCATCTTCTGGACATTTAAAATATTTTTGTGACACTCTAGGTTTCTACCTGAAGAATATTGATTTTTGTTCAGTTTGTTTTTCTTAAGCAAGGTTAGTTTCGACTACTAAGTTCTACCTTGCCTTCTGTAGGTGATGACCCAATGCCAGTTGAGTTCTCAAAGGCTTTGCTGTGCTTCTTTAGGTTTGTTCTGAGGATGTATTTTATATACAGAATTAGAAATCTCCTTCTCCAACTCTTTTCTTTCAGGAATAACTTCCACATTCTCTGGCTTCCAGGGCTCTCTTTCTCCAGTTCTTCTGACCAGAAAGATAGGATTCTACCAGAGTTTTGCCTCTTGCCCTGTTGCACAGTTTTGAACTGGTCTTGTCTTTGGCATGTTTTGGTGAGAGAAAAGTGAAAGACAGAAAAAAACCCCATAGATTCTCCTTCACATTATTCACATTGCTTTGGCCCCTGTTTTCAGCTCCTTTATCCAAAGGGATGGATTTTCTTTTGGGGTCTTAGGTGCCTGTGCTCTTTCTCTGTCATAAGAAAGCAATTTTGTGGCTAGGCTGACTTTGGGGCAAGGCCGGGATAGAATGAAGAAAAAAATGAGGATTCTTCTCATGCTTTCCTACTCACAGGGCCTCCTTTCCTAGTCCTCTGGCCAGAAATATGGGATATTCTTGGATATTCATGCCCTATACCCAAGTCTAGTTCCCAGATCCTACCAACGTTCAGGATGGTTCAAACCTGAGAGATTAAGGAGATTCATTACCACCATCTTGGCCATTCTTCAGATTTTGAGTTCCTTCTTTTATTTGCCTACTATCATGGACTTGTTAGAATCCTCTGATTGTTGCCTTTTGCATTTTTACCAGAATTTTTGGGAAAGAATCAATGGGAAAGATAGGTTTTAGGGGGATTATTCCCATGGCCAAAACCAAAACAGGGATGGATATTTTAAAAATGTTGATGTCAGAACAATCCTGTGACGTGCATGATACTATCCTCATATTGCAGATGAGGAAACAGGTTCTGACTGGTGAAGTCGGGATCTAAGCCCTCATCAAGTTGCATTGTCATATTCCTTGGTGTCTTCCTTAAGGAATCTACGTGATGTTGTAGGTGCTTCCTGGGTGCTTTGTCTTCCCTACTCCACTGTGGAACTCTTGGGGTCAGTAGCTACATGCTACCTGCCCTTTAACCATTAAATGGGGAAAATATCAGTATCTAGCTTGCAGTGCTATTGTAAGAATTGAATTAGGTGATGTGAATATAGTATTTAAATATTTGGAGTAGTGCTGGACACACAGTAAACTTTCAATAAGGGATAATTGCAAATCATTGTCATTGTTAGTATGTTTTCCTTGAATATTGAAGCCGACAGCATGGAGAATGGCATTTGGTAGGGCTCAGTAAATATTTATTGAGTTCAATCATTTGTGAAAGCATTTTATGCTCAGACACAATGGATTTTACTTTATTGTTTCTCTTTCAGAAACACATTAGCAATTTTTGTCATTACTAACTTTTACTTCCCCTTCTGTATCCAGGTTGTCACATACTATAGTGGGCTTGGGTGTCCCGATCCCATTCTCACCCAACACTCTTTCCCAGTTTTCTTCTTTTTCTTGCTCAGTTGACTTTCCTCACTTCTCTCTTATTGACCTCTACTATGAGAAGAATAAGGCGGAACTCTGGATTCAAATATTGGCATTTTTATTTAGTAGCTAAATAGCTTAGAACAAGTAAAGCTCAGACTCCCAGAATCTCATCTGTACCTTTTAAAGAATAGTGTTTACCTCACAGTGTAGCTTTGAGAATTAAAGTGAAGTGGTACAGGCAAAATGTCCAGATAGCTCTTGGCACGTAATAGGCACTTTTAAAATGTTAGTTTTCTCATTGTCCCTTGATAATAAGATATCCAGCAGTTCTACTGCAACATGAGAGGAATTATTCCACATATAAGAAAGGAGTTATGCTTCACATGTCACTGGCCAGAAGTTGATCAAGGCTTCTGTCATCAAAAAAGTACTAGCTCCACACTAAGCGCTCCATAAAGATTTGTGGAATGAATAATCAACTGAAGAATTCAAGTTCAGTGTCTTAACTTCTAACATTAGCCTCCCCTACAGGGTTAGCGACTAGGGATGGAACCATGTTAAGTGTGAACATCTGTGTTGCAAATATCAAAACATGCTTAATTCCATCTCAGTCTATGATGTTTATCAGTTTAAAAGGTTTAATGATTGTTTAGACCTGGAGGGATGATTTTCGTTTTGTACTTATTCTTTATCTCTGGGCTCTGAGGCACCTCCTTGCAGAAATATCCTTTGGTAGCATCTCAACGTGCTATTTGGGATCCAGAGGCAGGCTGGCTGCTAGGAAGAGTTATCTGCTAGGGGAACCCCTCATGTTGGCCTCCTTCAGGTCAAGCTAGGGAAATATTTATTGATGCCAACTTTGTGCCAGGGCTGAGATGGTATCAGGAGATGGAAAGTACCAAGACATTGTCCCTGACCTGTAGGAGCTCATTGTCCAGTAATTGAAGATAGGGACAAGTAAGTTCACAACTCAAAAGAGGTGGGCTCGGTTCACGAGGGTGCTCCACCTTGTGGTGAGAGTGCAGATGTCACTGTTCTCTGGGTAAATCCTCTCCACCTGTTGGCCTGGAGGTGGGGACCTGCCCACCTCTCCTCTGCCTCACTCCCTGCCCCACCCCATTGTCTTGCCCTCTGCCTCCTTGTGTTTCCTGCAGTGGGTCACATCTTTGGACAGGCTGGTTCTGACTGGGACACTTGTTCCTCCTTCTTTGCCTGAGTAACTGCCACCCATCCTCCAGACCCCAGTTGAAGTATTATTCCTTAAGGAAGCCTTTCCCCAGCCTTTAGCTCTGGGTTAAATTGCCACAAATCTCTGTTACATCATTTAACTAAATAATTAAGGCATGACTCCTTGTTTCGTGCCTGTCTTAGATCTGTGCTAGACATCTTATGTCCAAGAGAAAGATCATGGGACTCATTTATGTAATTTTAAATTTCTAGTGGTTGCATTAAAAAACATTAAAAATCAGCTGACATGGTTTTTGTTATAGCAAAATGTACAGAAGAAAATTTGCCAGTAAAATTATTCATAAAAAATTCAGTGGCATTAAATGCATTCACATAGCTATATAATCATCACCACCATTTATCTTCAGAACTGTTTTTATCATTTCAAACAGAAACTGTATGACCATTAAGTAATGTCAACCCCTGGTAGTCTCTATTCTTCTGTCTTCATAAATTTGCCTCGTCTAGATACCTTATGTAAATGGAAATATGTAATATTTGTCTTTTTACGTCTGGCTTATTTCACTTAGCTATACCCCAGTTTTATGCATACTGTATATATCATGTATTAGAGTTTCCTTCCTTTGTAAGGTTGCATACTAATCTATCATGTGGACATATCACTCTTTGTTTATCCATTTATCCATCGGAGGATAGGGATTGCTTCCACCTTCTGCCTGTTGTGACTAATGCTGCTCTGAACATTGGGTTTTGCGTATCTGAGTCTCTGCTTTCAATTCTTTGGATATATACTTAGGATTAGAATTGCTAATTGGTAATTCTATGCTTACCCTTTTGAGAGATGACATTAATTTTTGTAATATATTTTATTTAACCCAATCTTTCCAAGATCTTATCATTTTAACATGTATGTAATCAACATGAAAATTATTAATGAGTTGTATTACTTTTGTCATGCTAAATTCCTATAATTTAGTGGATAGTATGTGAGTTCTGTGCAGAGGGAGAAACTGTCTTCAGATTGCAGTGCCTTATACATAAGTAGGCGTCTAATCACTAGAGGCATGTCCAAATTGTGCCTCTAGAAGGGAACAGAATGACTACTAATTAACAACAGGAATGACAGTAACAGTGACAGACTGTTTGCGAGGTGCTTTATTATATTTTCATCAATTCTCTAAGCAATCTTGAGAAGTGAGCACTTTTATTATTCTGTTTTTAGACGCATAAACTGAAGTTCAGCAAGTTTAAGTGATTTGTTCTAGGAGGTATGATTCAAACCCAGATCATTGGCCTAGCTGGGTTCTGCTTCCTGGGGCAGGAAGTTAGGTGGGCAGGTACTAAATCTAGGTGCCTTGGAAAAGTCCCCCGGTGCAGGTGAAGGTGTCTGCCTGAGTTAAGAGGAGTTTAAAAGATTAGTAAAAGTTTACCCAATACCTCTCTTCTGGAAGTGTCCACATTTTTCTCTGCCTCCAGGTCAAGATTATGTGGATAGATTGAACAAATTTACCCACTGCCACACCAGGCTTGGAAGGCTTCATATGCACCGTCATTGTAGAAAGGAACTGGCAGAGAAACCAGGGCAAGTGCTGGCCTGACTGAATCCACACAGCGAGGAGAAAGACAAGGGGATTTGGAAAACCTGCTCCCCAAGTCAGTTGTCTGGGGGTAAAAATAGGGTGACTTGCAGCATACAAGGTCATCTAACACTACCTTTAGCTGGCTTGGATTTGCCAACACAAGAGGTTATAAAACTAATACAACACCTGTCACTCAAGGGAGGGGGAGTGATAGAACAACAGCGTTTTGAAATTAGAAGAGTTTCAGAGGTCATCCCTTTCTAATGTGACTTCTCCTGGTGTGACTTCACCTTTGTCATCTGTGGGAGCCAATCTGAGCCAGCTTCTTCCCTCAGAGGCCCATCGAGGAGCCTGTCCTATGGGGCTGGATGGGGGCACAGGGGCAGAACCAAGATAAGGACACCTTCTATCACCTTTCTCTGGTCACCAAGCCGAACTTTATCCCTCCAAGGTAGTCCTGGGCATGATGGAATTTTGAATTTAGCAAGAATCCTAGCATGCCTAATTTCTTACTTGAATTCAAGATGTGTTGTACAATTATCATGGTTCATCATGGCAGTTATAATTTATGAGTGTTCAAGAATTGATTCATTCATCCCAGCTAGTTGGGAGGCTGAGGAAAGAGGATTGCTTGAGCCCAAGCGTTTAAGGTTGCTGTGAGCTATGGCGACACCATAGCACTCTACCCAGGGCAACAGAGACTCTGTCTCAAAAAAAAAAAAATTGATTCATTCAACAAATACTTATTGAGGTAACATATAACTTATACATTGAGATAAAAACATTTATATTTATTTATTGCAAGCCACTGTGCTTGGCACTGGACTGTCAGTGGTGAGAAAATTACTCTAGGCCTATTGCCTTCTTATATTCCAGCAGGGAAGATAGACGATAAAACAAACCTAGTCTATTCTCGTTGTTCATGTATTCTGTATTTATAAATTTACTTACCAAAATTAAGTTATAACTCCCAGATCAGTGCTTGTACCTGCAGAGTCATAAAAAAGTTCGAGTCACCTGATGCATGTGTTCCCAGCTGAAGTTGAACAAGGCAATCCTCTACCTTCTGGGTTCAGTTTGCATAACGTAAGGGAGTGCCCTTTAGGCAGTCTTACATTTAGTGTCATATTTTTCATTGGTGATTTTGCTGTTTAAAATGACCCACAAGTGTAGTGCTAAAGTCTGTCTATAATATGCCTTTTGGAGGAAATAGAGGGTGTCCATAAAGTTTGTGTGCAATTTAAAATTGCACACTATTAACAATACAACAAGAAGACATCTCAATTTTATTTTATTTTATTTTATTATTATTAATTTTTTTGAGACAGAGCCTCAAGCTGTCACCCTGGATAGAGTGCCATGGCCTCACAGCTCACAACCTCCAATTCCTGGGTTCAAGTGAGTCTCCTATCCCTGCCTCCCAAGTAGCTGGGACTACAGGTGCCTGCCACAATGCCTGACTATTTTGTGGTTGCAGCCATCATTGTTGTTTGGCGGGCCCGGGCTGGATTTGAACCCGCCAGCTCAGGTGTACGTGGCTGGCGCCTTAGCCCATTGAGCCACAGGCGCCAAGCCGAGGCAGTGAGTTTGAGACCAGCCTGGGCAACACAGTTACACCCTGTCTACAAAAAATAGAAAAATTTGTCTCGGCGCTTGTGGCTCAGCAGCTAGGGCACCAGCCACATACACCAGAGCTGGTGGGTTTGAACCCAGTCCAGACCTGCCAAAACAACAATGACGACTACAACAAACAAATAGCCGGGCACCTGTAGTCCCAGCTACTTGGGAGGCTGAGGCAAGAGAATCGCTTAAGCCCAAGAGTTTGAGGTTTCTGTGACCTGTTACGCCACGGCACTCTAGCGAGGGGGAGGTAGTAAAACTCTGTCTCAAAAATAATAATAATAATAATAATGATAAAATAGAAAAATTAGTTAGGCGCAGTGGCATAGGCCTGCATGCATTCCATCTACTAAGGAAGCTGTTAAGACATTATCTTTTATTTTCCATAGGGAACTAAAACACCTGGGGACTCTAGTTGCTTGGAGAACTATTGTTTTTATCAGGTGATTAATTTACTTTTTAAGGCTAGTTAGAGGCCAAGCATTTTCTTTGAAAGGGATTCAGATTTTTCTTTCTTTTTTTTTTTTTTCTTTTTGAGACAGAGCCTCAAGCCGTCACCCTGGATAGAGTGCCGTGGCATCACAGCTCACAGCAACCTCCAATTCCTGGGCTCAAGCGAGTCTCCGCCTCCCAAGTAGCTGGGATTACAGGCGCCCGCCACAACGCCCGGCCATTTTTTTGGTTGCAGCCGTCATTGTTGTTTGGTAGGCCGGGCTGGATTCAAACCCACCAGCTCAGGTGTACGTGGCTGGTGCCTTAGCCCATTGAGCCACAGGCGCCGAGCCCAGATTTTTATTTCTATGCCTTGGCCCTGCTTGGGGAAAAGCCCTCCTCTTAGCCCCCCACCCCCATCCCCTGGACCCTAAGAGGTGTCCCTGCTCCAAATCTCTCTTTTTTTTTTTTTTTTTTTTTTTTAGACCGAGCCTCAAGCTGTCACCCTGGATAGAGTGCTGTAGCATCACAGCTCACAGCAACCTCCAATTCCTGGGCTCAAGCGAGTCTCCTGCCTCCGCCTCCCAAGTAGCTGGGACTACAGGCGGCCGCCACAACGCCCGGCCATT
>CAUYRH010090760.1:0-30360 GCA_963574655.1 Perodicticus potto
TTTTAAATTTGCTGAGATTAGACTTGTGACCTAAGTTGTGATCAATTTTGGAGTATGTTCCATGGGGTGCTGAGAAGAATGTGTATTCAATTTTATTAGTGTTGTTTGCTTTTGAGACAGTATCTCACTCTTTTCCCCAGAGTGCCATGTTCTCAGCCCATCCTGCAGCAACCTAAAAATTCTGAGTGCAATCCACTGTACTTTCTCAGCTTCCTGAGTAGCTGGGACAACAGGCATCTGTCACAATGTCCTGGTAATTTTTTTTTTTTTTAATTTTTAGTAGCGATGGGGTCTAACACTCATTCGGATTGATCTGGAACTTTTGAGCTCATGAAATCCTTCTGCCTCGGCCTCCCAGAGCACTAAGATTGCAGGTGTATTACATACCCTCAATGTATTTTCTTATTTTTAAAGGAAATTTGTGATCCCATACTTAATGGTCTGGGTGTATTGTGGGCAGGGAATCCTGGAGGCTGGGCTAGGGTTCTAACCCACTCAAATATCACAGAAGGATCTGGGTGTGGCCCCTTCCTTCACTGGACATAGAGGAGGCATGCAGTGTGCACAGTGTCCATCATGCAATGGACAGAGAAGACAGTACTCCTGCCTTCCTTGGCATCCAAGCTGGGTCCTATCACCCCACTGCTCAGATGAGCTAACACCCATATTCAGAGGCATACACTATATTTTATGCCAGCAGATAGTGTTTGCTGAATGCTCAGGTGGGAGGCAGGTCTCCTCCCCATGATCACTCAGGAGCCCAGAGTTCTTCCATCTTGTGCCTTCACAATCCTTGGGGCCCCAACCCCATCAACATCTAGCAGCAGAAGAGGAATAAGCAGGATAAATACATGGAAAAGTATTCTATAGATTTGGACTAAAACTGATTCACCAAAGTCCCATTTCTTTTTTGGGAGACTGGTTTTGGGAGAACTGGTTACATGACCACAACTAAGGCTAGGGAGGCTGGGCAGCACAGTCCAGTGTGTGTCCAAAGAGGGGGGGAATGGATTTCAATCGACAAGTAGAATCCTCTGCTCCAGTGAGTAACTCACCTGGATTTATCATCTTTTCAAATCTTCCTTGAGTGTCTCTCATATACCAAGCTTGGAGCTTAAAGCTGGACAAAAGTCCAGCATTGTGGCATGTGCCTGTGTACCAGGTGGTGGGGAGACAGAAGCAGGAAGATCATGAATTTGAGCCCAGGTCTGATTCCAAAAAAACACCACAAAAATTAACAATCATAGTATGAAACAAAATGGTAGCCAGAGAGTTTGTTCAGCAGGATCCTGGCCCTGAGAATTTCCCTCTCTATAGACGGAGATAAGTCATGATGTGAAATGCCGACATCGTGAGAGAGAAGGATAATGGGAAAGTCCTCTGGAAGTCCAGTGAATTATTCTAGAATTAGAAGCTTCCTGAAGATGATACCACTCAAGTTCCACTGTTGTAGACAAAACAGATTTGGAAGTGGAGAGAGATGGCAGCAGGAACTAGAGCAACGCATAATTTATCTGCAAAGTACATCAAGACACATTTCACAGTCATTGATGTCATATTTTCAAAAACATTAAATGGCATCAACTTGTCCATATTAAGTGCAAAATAACACAACAGAGGATGTTTTATTTTTTGTAAAATAACTATATCTAAATTAGATGAAAGTGGATGGTTCTCTCAGTGATAGTTTCTATTTTTCTGGTGTGTTCTTTATGTCACTGGAAAGACCCCATCAATATGCTTTGCTTTGTAGACTATTATCTTTAAACAAGACATACATAGCTATGATGTCAACTGGTTGTTCTCAACACTTCCCACTCACCACCCTGCTGGTCCTGTGAGACTGTGACCTTTCACTATGCTCTCAAAACCTGAGTCAAGTGCTTGTTAAATACCCACTGAAATAGGGTACTGGAGATGAACTTCCCTTTCCATAACATGAAATTACAAAGACTTCCACTAGCAATCACCCCCTAGACATTGAATCTTATAGCATCTGGTTTTGATATAACTTCAAGCCTGTGAAGAGATCTCATTTTTAACATTATCATCTTTGGAAACAAAGCTATGAATTATACCTGCTGTTTTTCCAAATGGATATTAGAGGACAGTGTGTGCCTACTTTTGACAGTGCTCACTTCGCTAGTTATACAAGGTGGACTCCTTCAGGGAATGTTTATAGCCGTAGATAATTTCTGTAAGAAATATTTATTTTATTTTATTTCTAGGTTATCATATGGAAGCCAATAAAAATCCCCTAAAATAAATAAATATGAAAAAATCCACTGGCTGGCAAACAAACCCTGTGACACATGCAGACAGGAAAAATTATGTGTCCAAAACTGCCCTTCTTTCCTCTCTCCATCCATTTATACATTTCTGCCTCCATGAAATAGTTTTCAACCATTAGAAAGGTAATAGTGAAACTTGCCAATCATGTTACTCCTTTGTGATATTAATCTTTTGAAAGCAAGTGGTCTGTTCTATCATTTAGTGGTGATGTCAAATGTACAATTATAATTTTAATGAATGGAAAACACTGGGGTTTGTCAGCCTATGACTGGGGTAAAAGTAAAATTCTTCTTAAAAGAAGCATTGGGTAAAAGTAGAATTAGAGAAATCTTTATTTTTTAGTGGTACCTAAAATAATGTTCTCACAGTTGATGATTGACTTGGATTCAATGTACTTTGTGCTTGATTTTCAGCTATTTTTGCTATTAAACTTGAATGACAATAAATTCCTCAAATAAGAAATAGTAATTTTTAAGGTTGTATTTTATGTTAATGTTTTCAGGAAAAATATATGACTCCTTACCTACTTTTGCAACAAATGAAAATGCAAACTATCTTAATGAAAGGAAAGCTGCCTGAAGTTATAAACCTTTGTTTGACAACGTAATAGATGAATATGCTTCTGTGTTTGATGACTTGCTATATTAAGAAATCACTTCCTACATTTGTTTACCATGAACAAGGTAGATCTGATGGTTCCTTGGGTTGAATTTTGAAAATTCATCTTGTTTAGTAGACGGAGAAGTACCTTCATATGAGTCACCTGCCTATTAATTTATTTCAGGTATAAATGAGGAGTATCTTTGATAATTACCAGCTTTCTAAATATATATAAAATTTGATCTTCCTAGTAGTAAATCTATGAAATTACTAATGCAATAATTCTCTATAAAAATACTCATTTCCATCTGGATAGAAGGTGATTTAAAATTTTAATGGTTTCTAACATTGTAGTATCATAATAATTATGCATCAAAATCAAAGAGAAAAGAGTGTGACTTTTGTCATAATATGAAAGAATGAAAATCTCCATGGGGAGAGTTTCATCCAGCCCTCTTCTCTGCAGCATAATCAGGACATGCGTGGGTTAATGCTGTCTGTTGCATCATTCATTACTCAGCATGTGGCTTATTAAGGCTGGGTGCTTACAAATATTTTCTACTTTTAAGAGATCGACAAGTTATAAAACATACTCATATTATCTTTGAGTCTATGACTTACTGATATTTGTAAAGACCTCTTCATTTTCACTCATTCAGCAAATACTTAATGAGCATTCAGTAAAGAAGAGTATGCACCCTTATGTTAGACTCACCTAACGAGGAGAGCTAAATAAATCAATATTAGAGTTATAGGTATCAAGCTTTGGACAAAGCTGCTCATTTACCTATTATGAAGAGAGGCTGAGGCCAATATATTCAACATCTGTACACACTAAAATAGTAATTTGTTACCCACCGCAGTGTGACTTGATAAAATCCCCATCTAATTCAAAGTATTTATCTAATAATTTCCTACATTGCCTATAATGTTCCTTTTTTTTTTTTTTTTAAGGCAAGGTTTTGTAACCAGAAATTCATGGTAGTCTATAGTCACAACTTTTAGATAGTTGACCACCACGTCTGCACTGGGAGAAATTCTAAAAGGAGTTCTTCAGGGTGAAGGAAATTTTTCTAGTTGATAGCACAGAAATGCAGGAAGGAATGAAGAGGAGAAAAACATTTTGCACGTGACACACGTACACCATGAATTAACAGTGACCTAAAAATAACAATTAGAATATCTCTTAAGGTAGAAACAGGGAGAAGTAAAATATATGTAAATAATAGCAAAAAAGGGAGCGAGGCTGCCTCACAGACGACACTGTTCAAACTACAGAAGTAGGACTTGGAAACTCTATTACGCACTATATTCAACAGACGTTGCACCAACTGACACACTTCTTCCAGACTTTGGATCACTTCCTGCAGGGAAACAGATTCAGTTCTCAGTGCGAGAGGCATCTGGGGGACCCTGAGTAGGGTTCATATATACTTAGGATTTTTATGTCTTCTTGTTTATCTCACTATGGTCTGAGAACATGCATAAAATTATTTCAATTTCTTAAAATTTGTTGAGACATGTTTTCAGGCATAAGATATGATTGATCTTGGGAAGTGCCCTATGCACTAATGAGAAAAAAGGATATTGGTAGATTGGGGGTCGAATGTTCTATAAGGATCTGTTAGGTCTATTTGGGTTAGGGTTCCATTTAAGTTCAGTATTTCTTTATTTTCTATTTTGATGATCTTTCCAGGTCAGACAGTGAGGTGTTGAATCTCTGGAAATTGTGATGCTACTATTAAGTTCCCTATTCAGCTACAGTTGCAATTTTTTTTTTTAATGCATCTGGGAGCTCCTGTGTTAGGTTCATATATACTTAGGATTATTATGTCTTCTTGTTGACACTCTTTCCTGGGACAGCTGGACTCAAGTGTCAGCAGTGGGACTTCATGACTTTATGGGGATCAAGCTGCACTTTGGTTTCATGTGGGAGATTCTTTTGCTTTGGACTCTTCAGAACCACAAGGTGAGAGTTTTACCAATTCAGGCCCTGGGAAGGAAGAGTTAGGTTATAGAATGTGCCATATGCCTGGGAGATTAGTGAAAAAGAGTAGTCCCAAGAATCAGGGAAATGAGAGAGTGGTGAGATGCTTTTCTTTACTTTTCTATTTCCTTTCATTTCTTTCCTCCCCTCCCCTCCCGTGCCCTCTTTTCTTCTGTCCTCTCCTCTCCTCTTCTTTTCTCTTTTCTTCTCTTTTGTGGGAAGAAAGAAGGCTTCAGAATGAGAGACCAGGGTGAACACTATGCACAAAGTGGACCCAGACCTTTTCCAAAGTGAGTGGCCCCATGCTGCAGGCCAGGGAAGAAAACCTCCTTATGATTAGCTCACCCTTATCCTCCTCCTCCTTCTCTACTACTCCTATGCCCACATCTGTGAGGCGCCTTGCAATTCAGGGTAGAGTACACAGATGCACCACTCTGTTAGCTCCTTATCAAGAACCCTAAAATGAACGAACACAGATTTGCCCAGAGAGGGTAAAGTCTTCTAGACTATCCCAGGCCAAAAATCATCAGTTGGGTGGGCTAAGCTCTTTGAAATACTGATGGGCATTTAGATTACGGAAGCAGGTTTGTCCACCCTACAGAGAAGAAACTTTTTTCCCCCTTTCTAAGTGCATCATCAGCCTTGTTGACAAGTCACTACTCCATGTACCAAATCACCTAGCAGTTGCCTTTTACTCAGTTTTCCTCGGGGCTTGGGATTTTTTTAATCCTATTTTGGCACCTTTGCATTTTGCATGTACCCTTTGTCTTCGAGGTCAATAAAAGATTTTCGAGTAGTTAGAGGGGTGCTGCACTGCCTCAATCTGCCACTTGGTGAGTGAATCAATGTACGGCTCTCCAGGCCCCATCATACATTCTGCCTGTTCATCCTCCCTCCTGGTCATCTTCCATTTTAGGAAAGGCACATGAGGGTGTTGTGGTCTGAATATCTGCATCCCCAATATTCTTATATTGAAGTACTAACCCCTAAAGTGATGGTAATAGAAGGTGGAGTCATTCAGGAATGATTCGCTTGTAAGGGAGGAGTTTCTAAGTTGGTCAGTGTTGACCAACACACTCAGAAACACACTGATGCAGGAACAAGAGGCCCTTGGCAGGGAGACATGTACTGTTATAAATCCATGTTCCAGTCTTTTGGGAAAAAGAGAGGAGGTAATTGGAAGGGCTCTGGGCCTGACAACCTTCAAAGAGTGCTCACAGAGAGCTGTTTCCAGCATGTGAGGACACAGAAGGGAAGGCCCAGCTATGAGTCAGGAAAGGGGTCTCTCCAGGGGGCCGGATGGCTGGTCCCTCTTGGACCCCTCACCCTCCAGAACTGGGAAAGAAGGAATTTTTCTTCCTCATAAGCCACCCTGGTCATGATATTTTGTTACAGCCACCTGAATGAGCTGAGACAGGGGCAACAGGACCTCCCAGGAGGTCATACACACTCTGTTGTTTATTTTAAATAATTTTATTTCAGTACAGAGATAATGTTTCTATATAAATATGAATACTTTATGTTAAATACTGGTGAAATATGGGATAGGATACATTTACATATTATAACTAGGAAAATATTTCTTTATGTTAAATACGGGTAAAATATGGGTTAGAATACATATGTATGTAATGACTAAGGATATGATACTTCTAATAATTTCTGTTTCAACCAAATATTTTAGTGTTTTGCCACCAAGTAGAAATATTATTTTTCTGAAAAGCTCAGTGTTTTCACATTTCCAGTAGCACGTGGTATCTGAAAAGAGAGAAAAACCTACTGAATGTCTCTGTCAAGCCCTGCTGAGGGCTGAGTCGGAAGGTGGCTGAGTTGGACAGACACAGGGCCAGCTGAGCCCCAGTTCGGGGATGAGCTGAGTGAGCCTCAGGCTGCCTTAAGAGGACAGTGACAGTTACAGGTGAGAAAGAAATCTCTCCGAACTCACAGTCAGGCTGAAGGCCAAGTATAGCAACCCTGTCCCCGCCCACCCAGGACCTGCTGGTATCAGCCAGTTTCCTCCTTGTCTGCAGCACGGTGAGGGCTTTTCACAACTCCAGGTGAGGGATGTGCTCAGTGTCAACCATCACAACCAGAAGCAGGCAGCTGCTACGAGGATAAGCCCTTTGCAGGGAAATATGCCCTCTGATAACTCCATGTGTCCCAGTCCTTTAGGGAGGATGCGTGTGCTATGGGTGGGCGCTGGGGGAGGAGAGCCAGCAGGGACTTCAAACCACACCCAAGTCCAATTCCAACTCTTGCAGAGGAGGAGAGATTCATCTACGGCCAGGTGACCTGCTATTGACAGCCCTGCAGTAGGACCCAGGCCTCAAGCCTTTTCTGTGCTGTTTCCAGGAGGAGGGAAAAGCTCCAATGGAACCATTGACAGTCACTAAGGCTGAGGGTCACCCTGACCAGGACAAGCATTGTGTACTAAACATAGTACAAGTATTCTTCCAAAGTGGAACATCAAGGAAAGGAGAAAGCAAGATTCCAAATGGAAATGGAAAAGAGTGAACAGGGACTATAGTCAAAGATCAACTAATCTTCCCTAATTCACTGAAAATGATCCCTGTCCAGTTACTACTTAGGGCATAGCAAAGCATATTTTTCATGTCTATGGAAAGAAAACTCCAAGGAAGAGTTTAGAATTTGCAGAAATGTAAAGCAGGAGAAAAATAATGGAAAACAGAAATGGTCCCTTCAGCATCTCTAAACCACAGTTTCCTATCATAACCACCTGGTGAGACTTTAATTACAGTGAATCCCTTGAACTCTACCACCTCCCTATTCTTTTCCTTCCTCTCTCTTCTTTTCCTCTCAATGTCTTTTCTCAGGGGGATGAGTGTCTAGTCTTTTCTGTACCGGAGCCATACTTCTGGGGCATATCCATGTCCATAACCTGAGATCACAGCAGACAAGTATTCCTTTTGTCCTTCAGTAGGTATTTGGAAAGACTCAACCCACATTCTGGTCTGCTCTGACATCATAGTCCACGGTCCTCACAGATTGTGACCAAATGTGGGGATTTCTCCCACCACCAAGCAATTAATCAGGTCTGCAAGGTACACAGGCTGTGTGTCCTCTTGTTCACTTCTGACACATAGGGGTGTCCAACTTGAGGCATGGAAACTGCATGCAGATTATTTGAGGTCTCATTTCCTTATTTGTGATGTCAGATACCATGAAATGTATGCATGGGAACTGCTTTTTTGCTCATCAGCATTTGGTTAGTGTTTGTGTAGCCCAGTGCACAGCAGAAAATAAAAGTGACTTGGACACCTCTGATTGATTGCTCAGTCCTCAAAGTGCCCTCCACAGTAGAAACCATTCACAAATCCCAGGCTCCAGAACTTCTGACAGACTGACATCAAATTAGGGTTCTACCACCCTCCCTCTTTTGTTTAGATGAATTTGCTGGAGTATATCACAGAACTCAGGGAAACATTTTTACAAAGGACATTAGAAAGAATATGGATGAAGAAAGCACTGGGCAGGGGCCTAAAGTGTCGTACAACATGAACTCCCATGCCTAGCTAAGGTGTCCTGCACATTGGCTGTCTCCATGGTTCAGCTGTGCAGTAGCTCCCTGGGCCGTGTAATTTTAGGGGTTTTGGAGGCATCATTACTTAGGCCTGGTGAAAACACTGGCCATTGAAGATCAACTTAATGTTCAACCCCAATCCTTTTCCAAGAGGTAGACAGTGGGGCTGAAAGTCCAAGTTCTGTAATCTGGCCTCCATCCCTTCCTTTTCCATTCTCCATTCTGAAACTACCTAGGAGGTGTCAGTCCTAAGTCAATATTATAAAAAAACTACAATCAATAGGACAAATAGACAACCTATGGGATGGGAGCCAATATTTGCACACTATAGCTCTGATAATGAGATGCTAACCAGAATCTATAAAGAAACCAAACAGGAAAAACATTGAAACAATCCCATAAAAACTGGGCAAATACTCGAACAGAAATGTTTGCCAATGTAAGTATGCAAACATGTTCAACATTCCTAATCAAGGAAATGAAAATCAAAGCCAAAATGAGATATCAATTAAGTTCAGTGAGAATGCCTTGTATCAAGAAGTCCCAAAGCAACAGATGCCAGTGTGGATGCGGAGAGAAAGCAGCACTCATAAGGGTTAGGGGGACAGAAAACTAGTAGAACCTGTGAGGGAAATCACATGGAGACACTGTAAAGAACCAAAAGTACAACTAGCAATTCATCCAGAGATCCCACCATTGTACATTTATACAGAGGAAAAAGGCCCTTTATCTTTAATACATTTGTACATGAATGTTGTTTGCAGCACAATTCACAATCATACAGACATGGAGTGAAACAAGTGCCCAACAATACTCGCTTAGATGAATACAATGTTGTATCTGTAAACTGGAAATTACTTCTCATCCATTGAACATGATGACCTGAAACCTTTGTGACAACTTGAATGAACGTTAAGAACATTCTTCTAAGTGAACTATTGTAGGAACAGAACAACAAACAACACACGTACTCACAGTTCTAACTGATCAACACTTGCTGTGCTGATACAAAGTGAAACTCCATGGAAATCAAGCAGGTGGGAAGAGGCAGGAGAGGAGGGGTAACCTCATACCTCTCCGGTACACAGCACACTATCTGGGTGAGGGACACAGTAGAAACTTTGACTCAAACCATACAAAATAAATTCATGTAACAAAACATATGTACCCCTATATAATCTGAAACTATCAAAAAAAAAAAAAAGGAAAAAAAACACATCCCTCTGGAGAAAACAAGAATTTGAAGAGCTGTATGCCAAAAGAAGGGAACAAAGGTCCAAAATATCTTTCACAGTATCACAACCCTATGTTATAATCACCTGGGAACCTTTCAAAATACTGATGCCCAAGACACACTTCAGATCACTGAAGTGAGAATTTTAATCTGGGAGTTCTAGGCAATTATTAGAATAAAGTTTCAGCAGGTAGTTATGATTGGACACCATGACTGAGAGATGCTGAAGGGACCATCTGATTGTCCATCCCCTTCTCTCCTTCTTCACATTTCCCACAGGAATGTTTTTTTCCCCTGGCCTGTGGG
This sequence comes from Perodicticus potto, assembly GCA_963574655.1. Lineage (NCBI taxonomy): Eukaryota > Metazoa > Chordata > Mammalia > Primates > Lorisidae > Perodicticus > Perodicticus potto. Next base: position 9,961 of record CAUYRH010090760.1, read on the forward strand.
TTTGAGGCTCTTTCTGACAATTTCAGTTACATCATTCTCTTGTCAATTGGGCTCATCTGAAGTCAGGAATGTCCTATATCCTTGTCTGTCTCCTGAGTGCTCATATTATAATATTTGTCCCAGAATCCCATTTCTAAACTTTAATTCATAAATTGCTCTATTTCTGTCTCTATGCTAAAGAATCAATAAAGTGGCATTTTAGCCTCTTCTTATGGTCTTGTATTAGACATGGGAATAAAATGGAGAGAGTGCTGGATGCTTCATGACCTCTGAGGTATGACGTCCTGCCCCCTACATCCACTTTTGCTCTGATTTCACAGTAGAGAGCCATGGTGTCCTTCAGTGAATTTCAGCTCAGATGAGTCCATGACATGTGGACACTGAGTCTCTGGAACCTCGTCCCCATCAGCACAGCCATGCATCTGTGGGGCTGAGACTCAACCTGACAGGTCTCCTACCTGTGACCTGGCTCTAAATGACTTTCTGTAATGAGGGTTCTCCGTGCACACTTTTCACTATTCTCACTCACAGGGAAATCTGACAGCAGGGATCCCTCCCATGGCCCTACTAGGCTCCCCATGTATGGAAATGCAGGAGAACCTTAGGGTTCCCTTGCAGGATAGTTTCATGCACCCGATAGCATTGGAAAGTCACTGAACAACATGATCATTGAGACCAGATGGAGGTGACAGCAGCTGTTGGAGAGAAGACACAGGGAAGAGAGAGCAGTGAGAGGATGAGCTGTCACCTTGCACATAGCAGTGAGAGGCCAGTGCGACCCCAGGTGGTATTACCTCTGCACCCCCAGCTGGAGGCCTGTGAGACTGCACACCAGTCTCCACTTGGTGACCAGCAACGTCCTCTTACTAATGGTCTATTTCAGGACACCTGGGGCAGCGAGCAACACAGAGACTGAGTCAGTGTGGTGAGTCTTTTCTGGGTTCCTGGGGACCAAGACAGAAAAGACAGACAAGAGGGAAGAGCAGAGGCTTAGATGATACAAGTTACCAGGGCCTGAGTTAATAACTCCTGTCCCTAGACACACACTTTTCACTCTCCCCAAGAACTTCCTGTGGGACAGACAGGGGTTCCCGACTTCTTGTGACCTCTCATAGTCTGGCAGACCTGGGAATTCTCACTTCTCAGATCTGGGGATCACTGAACAAAGGGGTTCCCAGCATCCCCACAGGCTGAGGATGAGACATAAAGAGTTATAGAGAGAAGAGAGGACCGGGCCCAAAGGACAGGGTTTGAGGACCAAAGTGCTCTACTGTAACAGAGTCTGGGGGGAAGGGAGTCCTTGTGAGAGGGAAACTGAGGATCTGGCTCTGCCATGAGTACAGGGGATGAACTGGATGGACAATCACAAATATGAAGGTTGTCCCTTATTTCAATCAGAAAAATTAGAATAAAGCTGGAAGTGACAGGAGGCTGACTCTGGCCCCAGGACTGACATTGCCTAAAAACTGTTTTAGGTCAGATGAAAATTATACAGAGGAAATCACTGTGTAGGTGACAAGTCACCGGGAAGATACGCTGATTAGCTACCTGGTCTCAGCATTAATAAATAGAACATTCATACTGAATTGGGCAGTTTTGAAACTGTGATAATAATCACACAAACAACTCAATACAGACATTCTTCTCAGAGGAGGGAATATAAGTGTAAACACCTCGTCTGCGGCTGTGTGTGAGGCTTGTACCCCTGACACGTGGGGACATGTGGCCCATCACCAGGGCCCCAAGAACAAGCCAAGGAGAACACCCAGTAAGTGGCTCACTCAGGACCTGGGGCCGATGTGACCCTAAGCCCCAGGCTCTGGCTCCACTCACAACCTGACAGCATTGTGGACCTTGACCAAACTCTAGGAAGAACCTGGAGGCCACATTGTCCCCTCAATGCCCTTCCTCTTGACACCAGAGTGGAATGAGAGCTTCTTGCCTCTTGTTCTTCCCTACCTGGGAGGAGCAGCCACTGGGGTCCAGAGTCAGTGTTGGTTAACAGGCTACAGGGTTGGCAGGAGACGCTCCACCTGGTGGAGTCATGGCCACGGTCCCTCTGCTGGTCCAGATGCAGCTGTTGTCAGTTGGCCCCCAAGGTGATTGTCTGCAGCTGTGTGCATGAGGCTTGTACCTCTGACACGTGTGGACTCAGGTCTTCACTCCAAGATCCTTGGGGATAGGCCTCCTGCATGGGACCTGAGAAGAGAGGGGAATTCAGTAGGATCAGTCCTAATTCTCTCTTTAGTAAGTGCCTCCAGAACACCCAGCTGTGACATCCCTGCCTGTCAATGAGACCGCACAGAGACCTGGTGGCTAAACACCATGTACATGAAGGAGATATCACTGTCAGTGTGTCTTGGGGATACTTAGATCTGGTACCCAGGCTACAGTGTCCTTAAGTGTAAAATCACCCCCTGATCTCAGAGTGCTGTGTATAAATGGGGTGATCCCCATTATTCTCTTCCTATTAAAATTACTCCTGTATCCTTCAGAGAAGGGTCTGGACAGGCTGTAGGGAACAAAGGCTGGAGGTAGTGTTCTTTGCCCCCAGACTCAGGCTGGGGGCTTTCCAAGCATCCAGGTCTCACAGATGGCCCCTGTTATATGTGGAGCCTTCCCTGCTTTTCCCTTGAGTAGCTGCAGACCCAGGACCTCCCAGCCTGGTCCTCTCTGAGGATGGTTTCCACAGTCCTGGGCATGGGTGCATTTCCGCTGTAGTTGCATCCCTCCCTTTGTACTGAGCCTCCTCACCACTGACCTTTGCAGACCCTCCCCACAGGGAACACCTGTCATATTCCTGATCTCTGCACATGTCAGTAATTGGGCATCTGGGGAAACACCTTCATTAAATGACCAATGTAGAATTTATGTAATATTCACCTTGTGTTTACCAGGTTCTGCCCTGTAGGGACAGCAAAGGGCAGGACAGTTTGCTCAGTTGCTCGGTGGCACACTTGCCATGTCCCCATTATCACTGTGCACACACTCTGGTCACAAGTTGTCACAGGGAGTCCACCCAGGAGGCTTCCTCTGTGATTGGGACCTGACTGCATAAAGGAACTGGCCTCCCCAGCTGTGTTCAGTGAGGCACTGGCAGGGCTGGCCCTCCCTCCCTCATCTTACTTCTGAGAGGGGAGTCTGGGCACCTCCCTCTTCCTCACGGGAGCCCAGGCCTGGTGGGGTGGTTCTGAGACAGAGCCTAAAGCCTCACCAGGGCCCCAGGACAGCCTAGGTGAGTGCAGAGAGTCCAGGGACCAGGTGGGAGACACAGACCCAGGCCCTGGGAAGTCGAGAAAGCTCCCAGACCCCCTCACCTTTTACCAGAAACTCTGCCCAAGCACCTGACAGGAGCCAACAACGTCTCTTGGGCTGGCCTGGAGGGACAAGGCTCAGCCTGGACAGAGGGGCTGAAAGAGAGCACAGGGAGACCACCTGGGACCACAGTGACACAGATGTGCTTCTTAACAGGAGGACTCCCTGCTCCCTGCAGAACAGAGCTGCCCTCAGGATCCTCACACACAAAGCCAGTGCCAGCTCCGCTGAGACGCTCTTGGCTGCCAAACAGATCGGGACCCCCAGAGGGAGGGACATCCTGCCCACTCAGGGCATCTGACAGTCCATTCACTGTCCCCTCTTGCAGCTCACTATGGAAGCTGGGGACCCAGGGAGAAGTGAGATGCAATCAGGAGGGATGAGAACCCTCAGGACCCAGCAGGGCCCGATGGAAGCTCAAGGGTGTGGTCCAACGGCCTGGACCCTACCTTCACACAGGCCAGTGTCTTTCTCTGTCTGGGCACAGCTAGGCTGCCATGGGGTAAGGAGGCAAAAGTGAGAGGGAGACAGAAAGACACAAATAGAGAGAGACACAGAGAAAAACATGCGGAGACAGACAGGAAGACAGACACAGAGATATAAAGACCCAGGTAGAGACAGAGATGGGGAGACAGATGCAGAGAGAGACAGAGACAGGGAGACAGATACAGAGAGAAACCAGGACACAGACACAGAGAGAGGGAGAGAGAGAGAGACAGGGACACAGAGACACAGAGAGAGACGGGGACACAGACACAGAGACTGACAGAGACACAGACACAAACACACATAGAGAGGAAAACAGGCACAGAGTGACAGTTAGACAAATAGAGAGAGAGTTAGGGACTCAGACACGGAGAGAGGGAGACAAATACAGAGAGAGACAGGGAAACAGACACAGAAAGTCCTCCCCCAGCAGGGCAGGGAGCACAGTGGCAAGATGAGGAGCTCAGGAGGAAGGGACCTGAGGCTCCTGTTTGGCCTACGCAGGACACGCATCACCCAGGGCACAGACACCAGGTCCACCCTGAGCACAGGTGACAAGAATGTCACACCAGATCATCTGGGGAACACAGGATCCTTGGGCTCTCTGGAATCCCTGAGATTTGTCCCTCCAGGCATTTTATTTTTAAAATATGTGCTCTGAGATGACGGTTTTTGTTTTTTTTTTCTAGTTATGTGTTTGTGATGACACTCCTCACAATGACCTAAGGTCATAGTGTAAAACCAGACATATATGTCCTGCCGGTGACAGTCTCACCCAGGAGAGTATGTGGGGAACTTCAAGCAAGATTCCCCTGAGCCTGGCTAGATCCCCTCATTCAGACATAGTGGACAAGTTCCAAGAAGGGGAGGGACCAGCTGGGTACAGGGACAACCTTGCTGGGGCTTCTGCCCTCTCTGGGTGAGTGATGTTATCAGGTCATCAGGGACCTTGTGTGGCGCTGAATGAAATCTCAGCTCCTGGTGACCCCCTGCTCTGCATATTAGACACCAGCCCCTCCTGCCATGTCCGACCCCGCTTCTCACCCCTGACAACTCATTCTCACCTGGAGGCCAGTGATACCACATCTTCATCTTCTTCATCCTCGTAGGTTTCTGCAAAGTAATTCAGACATGTCCAGACATGGAACAGCTCCCTTTCAGCCAGGACACATACTGGGGCCTGTCAGGGCATGGAGACAGGACACCTGTGAGTGGCTTCAGGCACTCTCGGAGAATTGTACTGGTCTTCTGTTGATGTCAGAGCACTGGTGAGGGACAATGTCCTGTCCTGTCAATGTGCCTGGTTGAGTGGGTCATTATTGTGGTGTGCTCTGAATTTAGTTGGAAATGTTAAAATATGTTTTAGTCTCCAGAGCACTGGATACTTGCCCAGTTTCTTCTGGATCTCTCTAGCCATGTGTCTCTCCTTCTACTGGGAGGCCCAGGACTGTGTCCCCTCACAATTCTCAAATACACCCTGTTCGGTTCTCTGAGAAAGGAATGGAAACCTTTGCTACCTCCCTCAATGCAGTGTGGACTTCTCACTGAGTCAGGTTGGCTTCTACAGTGGAACAGGGACAGTCCCTCCAGGGAAAGTGTTCAGGACTGAGTGACATTTCTGCCCTAGACTGTACTATTTGAACTAAATCGTTCCAAACCCTCAGAGACTTTGTCCCTTCTAGAAGTGCATTCATGGGCATTCACTGTGTTAATGGTCACAGCTGCCAAGTTGCACAGTATGACATATTAGAGATGAGGGGACAGAAATCCACAAGGGACAAACCCATCCCTCACCTACAGGTGTGAGGTCAGTGCCCAGGCTAGAGCTGGGGACCATGGTTTTCTGAGTCCAGGGCTCTCTACCATCTCACAGTCTGCCTCCTGACCCAGAGGCCACATTCCATCGGGAGGACAGTTGACAATTGGAAGGCCATGGCCTCCTGCCCAGTGTGTCCCTCTTCTCAGTTCCCAACCTGGCTCTGTGGCCTCCTTACCTGAGCTGAGCAAGCATTCCAGGTGATCTGCCAGCCTGCGCCCCTCCTCCAGGTATTGTATACGACCCTGCCCCTGGGAGTTGGCAGGATGGTCATGACTGAGCAGGGCCTGGAGGTGCCCAGTGAGGACAGAGGATGCAGCCCTCCCTTCCTGTACTATCTGGCGGAGCTGGCTCAGCTCTCGCCCCTGGATGTTAATCAGGAAGTAGAAATCACTGAGGAGGGATAAAAAGAAATATTTATAATTAGAAGTCAGTGATGATAAGTTACTCAGGTTTGAGAGTGATTTCATGGAGGATATCCCATTAAAACCTTCAAAACACAATTGTGGAAAATATTTTGAAACTCTGCAGACTTTTTAGTACCTATGTAGACCACTTTAGCCCTTGAGACACTGTAGACCCCCAGATTTTGGTACTTCCTAGGCCTCTTTCTCTCAATTTTGTAAGATAATACTTTGCTTGTCTACTGACCTTTGCTGCTGTGAAATTGCTGCTCCTGACTTAAGATACCTGAGTGAAAAGTAGGAACCTCACCTGCCTCTCCACCCCACATGGAGGACCGGGTGCATCTATGAGCCCAGAAAGGCCCTGACTCGCTAGTCCTCATTGGCTCAGACCAACACTCACAGTTCCAGAGACAGATCCACAAGTTTATTTAAGAAACTACATCATTACTGGTTGAGTGACTGAGATGAGAAAATAAGTGGTTTATATTTCGGCTGCATCATAGATGTGCTGTGTTCCTCTTGGCTCTTTCTAGAATCCTTCATAGTTTACCTGTTCTTGTCATCCATTTGGAACAGTGGTTCTTGTTCTAATTCAACTTACTGGTGATGATCTGCAAATTCAGAAATGTGCAGTCAGACATTGGGTACTTTCTTGTCAGTCATTGTGCACACAGTGGACTTCGGGGCGAGGAGACGTAAACATCTAGGTATGGTTTAGGACACCCTGAAAGCTTATAGTTTTTCCTTCAAAAAAATGGCCTGGATTGACTTTAACATGTAGGACAGAAGTCTCCTTGCTCTGATTTGTCAGCTTCATGGCAACTTCTGTCTAACGAGGCCAGAAAAGTTAAAAATGTCTTTTGGTCCCGTCAGCCCGTACTTGTCCAGATTTCCTCTACCCTTTTCCATCTCTACTCTCCCTCTTGTCACAGCTGGTCCCCAGGCACAGGCTCCATGTCTCTGCACAGCTGCCTTCTAGAACCAGCTACATTCTCTATGGGAGGACAAACAGCCCTATCCCCAGTCCTTCTACACATCTGAAGACTTCCTAGGCACTGCTGTGTTGGATTATGCTGGTTTATCCTGGACAATTCTCGGTATGGAACAGATTTCTGGGTCACCCAAAGTCCCCACCAGCATGTTCCTCTCCCTCAAAATCTTTGTCCATCCCCACCCACTAAGGGGCTTCGCTCTTCCTGAAGCATCTTTTTTATACTCACCTGCTCCACCACTACAGCTCCCATGCACGGCACTGCTCACATCTGACACATGCAGAAGCAAAATGCAAGAAGCATCAGTCCAGTCCCGGCCACATGCAGTGAGGACAGTGCTGAGAACACAGAATAGGAACTTCCTTCTCAGTCTAGAGTACTGTCACCCTAACAAACTGCCCTTGCACCTTCAGCCTGGCCTCCTACCAATGCATTTGTCCCATCTCTCCTCCTAGGCAGTCCTGATCTTGTCATCATCCCTAAGGTGACCTTTAAGGACAAGCTGGTACACATGGGCCCTGTGGAGTCTGCATCTCTCCTGAGCCTGGACTTTGTGTCATCAGGGCCTGTGACCCCCTCACCTGGGCTGAGCAAGCCGGTGAGCCTCTCTGCCAGCCTAAGCCCCTCTGCCACTTCCTCCTGGTGGTTGTCGTCACCCTCTTGGGTGGGTAGGGCCTGGAGACGCTCACTGAGTGAGGAGGACACAGCGGTCCCTTCCCACAACCTTTGGTATAGCTGGGTCAGTTCTCACATTTGCTCATGAATCCGGGCACAACATTGCCTAAGGTGGGGAGAAGGGGAAACCTCAGTGTGGAAAGGGTAATAGCCAGTGAGGACTGTGGAAAGGATGCTGTGACTGTACCCCAGGAAGCCCTTCCAATGGGATTCTGGCACATTTGGTGACTGTGCATCAATTTCATGTTAATTACATGAAAAAGCAAGTTTATTTTGGAGGCATTGTATACCCAGACCCTGTGCCTTCTTCATAGAACTTTCTTTTGTGTGGTTACTTCTGTGTCCCACAGACCCTGCCGGCAGACTAAGGTCAGCAGTGAAGGAAGTAGCCATGGGTTGCTCCCTGATTTTACCCACACAGGGTAAGACAGGTGGGAAGTGTTTGAATTTGGACATCCTGGGACAAGGACATTTCACCTGGCTGACTCCAAGTTACTTATGGTCAGAAATGAATAGGAAATGGTAACCAGCACAAGACAAGCAAGAGAAACAAGCACCATCCTAAAACAGACCCTTCCTGGTTGCTGCTCAGAACAAACAGGTCCATTCCGCAGATCAGTTTTTCATGGGATGTCCAGATGAGGTCCCCAATCCCACCCTCATTCATAAGAAGTGTCATGATGCTCAGAGTCACCTGGGAGATGCTGGCCCTTGTCTTTCCTCAGCCTTGGTTTCATGGAGGTTTTCTGCAAATGAAACCAGGTAGAGCCCATCATGACATAGCTGCTGCTGTATACATTGCAAACTCAGGGACATAAATAGGATATTCTGGGCAGAACACTGCAGGGAATATCCATGTGTCCTGTGAGAAGGAACTGGCCCTGTTCTCTCCAGCCCCCATGGATGGTGCCTGCTGTGACACATCACCCTATGTGTCTAAGGCTTAAAATGGGGAAAGAGTTACACACATTATTACCCTTAGAGATTGGGAGAGTCTGCCTCGGTGCTTTCTCGAGGTGCTGGGCAACTTGCTCTAGTGGACCACTGGTGGATGTTGGTGTCCAGGGGATCAGACCCAGAGGCTGTACTGATGGGTACAATATACAAACTCTCACACAGACAAGATCTGATGTCTTCCTGGAGCATATGAGCCTTGGTCATTTCTGGATTTTGATTGTGTCAGGGCCATGCCTTGCCTTCAGAGAGGGTTCCAGACTCAGGCAGTGCTGGTGGTGTTTATGGTCTGGCACTAAGATAGTGGCTTCAAGCTAACTAGGAGGGGAGGGAATGTAGTTCACAGTCCAGGAACAATGTATAAAGACATTGAAAAGACCCTCCCTGAACAGTTTCAGATGCTGAGAGAACACTGATTAGAAATCACAATAAGAATGACTCCTGGCTGGCCACCTGTAGCTCAGTGGCTAGGTCTTCAGCCGTGTACACAGGAGCTAGTGGTTTCAAATCCAGCTCAGGTTTAACAAACAACAATGACAACTACAACCAAGAAATAGCTGGGTGTTGTGGCAGGCGCCTGTAGTCCCAGGTATTTGGAAGACTGAGGCAAGAGAATCAATGTAGCCTAAGAGTTTGTTGTTGCTGTGAGCTGTGACACCACAGCACTCTCCCCAGGGTGACAGCTTGAGATTCTGTCTCAAACAAAAAAAAAAAAAAAGAAAGAAAAGAAAGGACACACAACTGAAGGAGAGATGACATATCTCATCATGAGCAGAGTCAGTCAGAAGGAGTCTGTGCACAGGTAGTAGATGAGGACAAGGTGGCCAGGACACCCTCACATCCTCACCTAACTTGACTTAGTCACCACTAGTCGGGAGTGCCTGAGTGACACAGGTGTGGTCTTAGAATAGGGAGAGTAACATCCCTTGTGTCTATGATCACACTTTGGCCTTGGAGTTGGGTCACATTGAGGGGCCTGCAGGGTCTGGCTGCATAGAGATGTCTCCACAAGGACATGGGATTGCTGAGAACGTGGAGGCTGCATGGGGATGACTGGGAGCCTCACTCGCTATGAAGTGGGAGCACTCACCAGTCAGATCCCATGAAGAGCAGGGGTCATCCTCATCCAATGGAAATGAATGACTACTGATGGGATGGCGGGAGTCAGAGAAGTCCTGGGAGCAGCAAGGTGTCAGATATCACTCATCCAGAGATTCTTGGGAGATGTCACACATCTCCTCCTGCAGCTCCCTGCTGAGGAAAGAGGGGTGAGGAGACAGAACATTAAACCAAGGAGGACTCGACACCACTTTTCCTGGCGGGGCCTTATTGGAAGCACAAGTAACAGATGCTATTCAGGAGAGGGCCTGGACCTTCAGAGAGGAGGAACAAACTGTCATCTTCTGTTGTCACAGAACAAGGCTTTGCCACAGGGCTGGGGAGGGCAGGTGTGGTCAAAAGAAGCAGGTGCTCTGTCCAATGGCTATAGGACAGGCTGACCTCGGATTTCACTTAGACTGTCTGATGCAGCCATGACAAAAACCACGAGGACAATCACAGCAATAGGCATAGCGCCAGAGCCAGGTTAGGCCCCTACAGCTGTAGGGAGCTGGTGGGTAAAGCTCCTGAGGCTGTGCTGACTTCAGCAGGTCAGCAGCTCTCAAGGTCTTGATCTCCCACTCCTGGGACGTCGTAGGACTTTTGCAATGTGGCGACAGTTCTTGTTATCAAATTCCTGGAAAGTGACAAGGGGTGACCTTGCAGAAAACAGGTAAGCCCCTTATCTTGGTGGTTCAGGTGTTCTCCCCGAGAGCAGGAATCCCTGGGAGTATTTCACCTGGGTCAGACTGATGCCCTGTCACTCAACTTGAGGCATTATTAATGGGAAGTGAACACCAAGAGCAGAGACACCCAGGGAGCATACATATCCTGAAAGGGCTCTTCATTGTTGGTGAATGAATAAAGCAGGTATATTCAGCACACCAAGTGGTCCTATGTCTGAGAACTCCAGGTATCAACATTGCAAGGACAGCCAGTGACAGTGGCTTACCAGGAGGACATCAGCTCTGCTCCATCCTCCTCATATCTGTGCTGATTCTCATTTTCTGAAAATAAATTTAGACAAAGGCAGTTCTGGAATGCAGTACCCACTTCACACATCACACAGAGCTACGTGCCTTCTTGGGGATATGCTGTTCTCTAGGGAATGCCCAGCACACTGTGTATGGCCCTGGCTGGTGGCTAATTGTGTCATCTAGAGAGTGTCTGGGCCTGGCTGTCTGAGCTCCCAGAAGACTGAGCCTCAGCTACATCCTCACCATAGCCTCTAACCCAAGTTGGGTAAAAACCTGAACACACCTACTTCCCCAGAGGTAGAAGGGACCATGCTAGCTGCCCTCATAGTGCTACAAGCAAGATTCAACTGTCCCCACACACACCATGAGGGTATGGGGGAAAGTGAGGTGACACTGAGGCTACATTGATGGGAGGGATATACAAGAAAGTGTGCACAGGGTTCCGTGGGAGGGGCTCCTAGTGCTCAGGGTCCAGAGTCTTGCTCTTCTGATAGACGTGGGAAGTGACAGTGTCCGTGTCTTGAATTCAAAGACAAGTCCAGGTGTCACCATGGTATTGTTTCTTGGTATTTTGATAATTCCTTGACAAATGTAAGTCAAATTATAGAAGAGAGAGAGATTGTGATGGGTTGAAGAGCCAGAGTGGCAACACCTTCACAGATACAGGCAGGTCCACTAAGCCACTTGGACAGGCACTGATGGTCATGGAACAGCCCTCAGCAGAGCCCTGCAGGACAGAGCATGAGTCCCAGACTCACAGAATGGACTTGTGCCGGCCCTCCTGTGCACGTGCATCAGTGGTGGCTGTGAGTCTGTCACAGATCCTTCCACCTTCCTGCCCTGTTTAGTTCTCTGTGTCCCACTGTGACCTTGCTGGTGAATCCTGGGGTGAGGGATGTGGTCTGACAATGGGGAGAGAGCAGAGCTGCCTGGAATCCCTAGGTCTGGGTTTAAAACTCAGTCCTCCATTTCACATTCCAGCCATGTGGGCCTCCAGAGTCCACTACTACCTGACACAGGTGTGGGGCACAGAACATGCAGATGCAATCTGGGAGGGAATTCTGACTTAGGAGCTGGTGATAAGGACTTGCTGGCTGGACCCAGGGGAGAGCCGACCTCCCCGTCATCTGGCAGGAGGGCAGCACCGTTGGAAGGGTGGCAGGAAGAAGAAAAATCGCAGCCACTGGGGATGGTCACATGCTGCTCACTAAGTGAGGTCTGCAGGATGGGACCCAGGTCCCCCATCTCCCTGCTGAGCCTGCGATTGGAGGACAAAATAGTAAGCTGAGAGAAGTGGCATATGGCAACACCGCAGGGGATGCTGCACAGAAGATCATAGTAGAAGGCTCCGAGGCAGTGAGGTCGTCCCTTTGAAACAAAAGAAAGAAATAACCATTCAAGCATGGGCATCACTGAGGCAGACTGGAGGGTGGGAGGCAGCAGTGGGAGATCTGGGCACTGGCCACATGGCAGACTGACCCAGAAGGACACTCCCATGTCCTGCGTGCTGCTGTGATGTCACTCAGCACAGTGAGAAACAGTAACACTCCCTGCATCTCAGTGCAGTTTGGTCCCACTGCACGTGCAGGATGGCAGTGAGCAAACCACCTGAGGTGTCGTGACTGCTGGTGACCACGGTCCCTCTAAGCCTCATCCTCTCAGTGTGGTGAAATGAGATGCAGTTTCTGATTTTCTCTCTTCTACTGACATCCCAGTCTATAGAGTCCCTGCCAATAAACTATGCTAACCTTGCAGGGAGAAGCTCTGCCTGCCTGCCTGGTACCCTCACATGGGGAGGGAAGAGCTTTCCCTGAGTGCAGAACAACTGAGACTGCTTAGTTCCTGTTGAGTCACATGACACTACCTTATTCAAAGGGAGGAATCAGTGGGCAGTGGACACAACACAAGAAGTCCCAAGTCAGCACACGTGTAGGTGCAAGGCAGAATGGGGTGGTGGACATCTCCCTGAATCAGACATCTCCAGAGGGAGCCATGGTGCTCAATGCACATGGCTGTGACATTTACCTGGGTACCATTGGCTCTTCTCCTTCCTCATCCTTCTCATCACTGTGAGTTTCTGCAAATTAGTCAGACAGGAACAGTCACAATACACACCTGCCTCATAGGACATCACAAACCCAGAGCTTATGCACCACATGGATAATATATCCCTGGAGTGAGAATGGTATTTCAGGAGAACATCCATGGAAGCCTCAGAGTGTCTTCTCAAAAGTGTCCAGGCTTCCTGTCCTGAGTCCCTGAGCTGACTGTCCCTCAACTGGTGCATCAGTGTCACAATGTCCCTTCTCCTCTGTTTGTGCAAAGAATTACACTTATTTTTTGCTAGTAAGCAGGAAGAGACTTCCTATTTGCTTTCTAGAAATGTTGCATCTGGATTCAGTTGTTAGTCCACCAGATACTTTGGTAGTTTTGGGTACAGATGTGATCAGACACTGAGATTAGATAATCAAGCAGTTCCTACAACCTTCAAAGGGAAAGAACTTCAGTGTTACTTAGAGAACAGGACAGTTTTTATTCAAAAATGAGGAGGGTGCCAAGGCTCCTGCTGTGTATTTAGAGACAATCTCAGATTCATTCCAGAGGGGTTTAAGTTTTGGGGCTAAGATGGTCCTTTCTCAAAGCCATATGGACATAGAGAATAGAGAGTTTGTGGCTTATAGTTGAGGAGCCATCAAACAGTTTCTCCAAATATAAAGGAAGAGTATCAACCTCCAAAGACTGTCACTAATGCTCAGAGCATCATGTTTAGCATCAACACTTAGAAAACAACTCAGGAGAGGTCAGATGTTCCATCTGTAAACACTGGCCTCATGCCCATCCCTCTGAACACCTACACCACTGGTGCTCCTGGTTAGTTACAGTTTCCACAATTCACCTCCCTGAGTCTGCCTTTAGATCCCAACATGTACAGAGTCACCTGCAGGACAATTGGGAGTGTGTTCTCTGTTAATGAGAACACTCACTAGCTGCATCCAGAGAACAGGAGACGTCCTGCTACTTACACAGGGAGGCACTCATGCAGGGAGGTTGGTGGGTATCTGACAGGTGATGGTGACTGGGAGAAGCCAGGTGGCCTTCATCCGGTGTGTCTGGAAGGACTCCAGTCACTTCCTCCTTCTCCTGGGCCTCTCAGCTCAGCCAAGAGGGATAAATAACAGAGCTAAACCTACAGGGATGGTACCACAAGTGCCCAAAAAAGTCCTATGTAGAGGCATGATGGACAATCACATAAAGCAAGGGGCATCCCTTCAAAGAAAAAGAAAAGGATTCTTCTGTAATGAGGGAGGGATGTGGATACCCCGAGGGCAGGAATGAGAGAGGATCGAGTGATCAGTGCGCTGGCCAGACAAGGGACGGATGAGGAAGGGGACACAACTTTCCCCAGTGGTACAGAGTTGACTGCCAGCCCACACAGAGCACCACTGAGGGGCTGAGCCTCATGCAGGGACAGGGTTGAGAATTCCCACAGCAGCATGGTGAACACGGGCTCCTGACATTGCCTAATCAAGAGTTCTTGGGTGTTCCAGGACTCTTTCTACTCATGTGATGACATGACACAGGGATGTTTGTGTGTGTACAATCCTTGCCCTAAAATCCCTTCCACCCAATATGCTGACAGCAGGTGTTCTGTCGTCCTGAGTGCAGCCAGAGAGATGTAAATGGTGATATTTCAAAAATTTATCAGCCTGATTTCTTCTCCTTAGTTGCTGAGAAGTCCCTTGAAGGCAATCACCGACCTTATTAAAAGAAGCAGTTTTCCATCAGTCGAGTAAAAGTCATCAAAGAATGATCAGTTTGAATGGAGATGTGCATGGCATTCTGAGTCTACTTTGGACTTCTGGCCTGTTTAACTGGGCCCCTCCTCATATGTTACCCATCCTCATCCAGTCCAAGCTCATTCATTGGGACTTGGAGGCTGGGGACTCTTATTCCTTCCTGTCCTCCTCATCTTCATAGTTCTCTGCACATAAAGTCAGAAAAGTCCAGTCAGTCATTTCACATCTCTCCCTACAAGCATAGTGGTTTATTTGTTAAGAGATACATAAAGACCTGTGTGTGGTGTCAGGACTCCCTGATGGGACGATAATACACGTCTCCTATTTTGTATTTAAATAATTGGCCTGACCTGCTATCTGATCCACCAGGTAAATTTTGCCTGATCTGTTACATCACCATCAGTGCATATTTGGAACAATGGAATATAAATGTCTAAAATAGTGGTTCTCAAACTTCCTAATGCCTCAACCCTTAAATATAGTTCGTCTGGGTCCTGACCCACAGGTTGAGAACTGCCAGTCTAAAATATCATGCTTTATAGTCACAATAAAATGTTAGCCTCTGTCTTTCTACAACTGCATCATTTATCTTTCTCTTAAGCTTGTTTTTGACCATGGTGGGAAAGTCATCAAAGAACTTAAAAAAATTACTGTATCAGGTGGCACCTGTTGCTCAGTGGGTAGGGCACTTATCCCATATACCCAGGGTGATGAGTTCGAACCTGGTTCTGGCCAATCTGCAAGAACAACAACAACAACAAAAACAAAATAGCCGGGCGTTGTGGCATGCACCTGCAGTACCAGTTACTTGGGAGGCTAAGGAAAGAGAATCACCTAAGCCAAGGAGATGGAGGTTGCTGTGAGCTGAGATGCCAAGGTACTCTACCAAGGTTGATAAAGTGAGACTTTCTTTCTTAAAAAATAAATAAATAAATAAAAATACTGTATCCTTCTTTCTTCAAAATACCTGGAGGATCTCGGTATTTTGTATGTGACATCAGAATGTTAGAACACTCCTGTCCTCACAAAAAGGAAAAGCCTGAACAAACAGAGATCAACTATTCTCACATCCCTCAGAGAAAATGAGTTCACAGGGTCACCTGTGCACACACTGTTTAAGGTGACAGGTAAACACAGAAAATGACAACCTCTAAGGGAGGAACACAACACATATAGAGACATGGACCATTTCTATGTCAAAAATCCTAAGGTATAATTGACTAATTGCTAGAGGATAGGTCTCCTCGACATTTGAGAAATAAAACAAAGGGGATTTCAGTCATAGGAAGACCCAAACATATGGGAATTTTGCCACCTGAGGCCAGCCACTTTCACATGATGAAATTAGAGAAAAATCTATTAATTTGTCTGGTGGTGAGAGTGTGTTATTATCCATTTTGAAATGTACCAATAGCATGCTTCTTTGCTCACAAGTCCTGCCTTCAGAACAAAAGATTGGACTATACCTTAACCACCTGGGATTTTACAAGACCCTAAGAGACATGCAGGGGATGAGATTACCCAGATATAGCCTCGGCAATTTCTTTAATTCATCCAAGCATAAGGGGTGGGGAGGAAATCCTGCCTTCCGAAGGTCACAACCTAGGGACACAGCCTCACTGAGAGACTGAGACCTGACCCTGAGACTATGGAATGTCTTCCCTTTATTCACACCTAACTGTACATCAGGAGGGCTCATGCATATTAACAGGAGGAAGTTACCTAAATAAATGTTTTCTTCCTTAAGCAACCCAGAACATTCCAGAATAAAACAAGACCACAGAGTAGCCAAAAATATGACTATCATAGGAAATGGCATTCTGTGACACCTACAGCAACCATAAATAGAAAACACAGCCTAGCCCCCAGCCAGCCAGACAAAAACTCTCACACCAAAGAGCTCTTAGCCTCAATTCCAACTACTCAGAAATAATGTCTAACTTTCAACAAAAAAATTAAATGGCATGATCGAAGATAAAACACAGTTTGAACAGATGCAGTAAACATGAGAATTAAACTCAGATAGAGCAAATATTTGGAAATATCATGTCAGAAATTTAAAGCAGACATTATCATTCTGCTCAGGGCTTTAATGGGTAAAGTGTCTAACATGGAAGAAAAAATGGGCAGTGAAGTAGAGGGATGGAAACTTTAATCATAAATTCAAAAGAAATCCTAGAAATAAAAATGCTTCAACAGAAATAGAAAATTCCCTTCCTGGATGCAGTGGACTAGACGTGTCTGAGAAGACATTCCCTGAGCTTGAGTTAATATTAATAGAAATGTTCAAAGATGAAATACAACGGGAAAAAAAGGAATATGAACAAAAAAATCTAAGAATTAAGAGGTAATTATTGAAGTCTAAAATGTGCATAACTGGAATATCAGAAGGGGAACAAAGAAACAAAGAAAAGAGAAGCAGTATTAGAACTAAAATCTGTGACAATTGAAACTCTTACTGAGGCAAAAAGTAAAATCTGTAAATTTAGTAAATTTATTGTTGTGACATTGTAAAAGCTGTGCTTAGCAGGACATGTGTAACATTCAATGAAGGAAAAATGAACTCTTTTATTTTTCTTAAATTTAAATTATCTAGTACTTAACACTATGTTTAAAATAATGATAGCAATGTTGAGTTCAGTGATTTTACTTTGAGGGTAAGGGACATGAAATCACCACAATATTTTAATAGAAGGGAGAAAAGAATCCAGAATACTCCATTATAAATAGAATCACTTCTACCCTTGAAGTGACATAACATAATGAGAAAAAGAACTCAGATTAGATATAAATCAATACTCTGATGTCAAGGGTGACTACTACTACCCATAAGTATATAATTAAAAAAATATTTAACTGAGAGGCCAGGAGAAGAGGGAATATACAATCACACGAAACTCTCATTTCATGAGGGAAAGCCAGAAAAGGGGGAAAAAGAGTGGAGAGTGGAAAACAAACCAACATAAAGAAAACTAGAAAAAGAGCAACAAATATAAAATAGTTATAAACATAGTTAATATTAACCAACTTGCATATTAAAAATGTAATAGAATGGTCCATACCAATTGAAAAAAGACTGATAAATTAGACAGGTTCTAAGTTTTCTTCAAGAAGCCCATTTAATTAATATATCAGAGGTTCATTAAAAGCAAAAGAATGAAGAAAGGTGTACCATGTAACCACTAATGGAAAGAATGTTCTAGTAGCAATAATTTCAGACTCAACAGATTGCACATCAATGAAACAGTTATCACAAATAACTAGGGCTATTACATAATGAAAGGACATTAATTCTCTAAGATGACATAGGAGTTAATGTGTGTGTGTGTCCTTTATAATAGAATGCCAAAGTATTTTTGGTAAAAACAAAACTGCAATAAGTCCAAGAGTCTGCTATGACAGTTGGAGAATTCAACACCACTCTATCAGTGATTGACAGACCCAGCAAGTAAAAAATATGTAAATTTGTAGTTGAACTGAATAGCATCATCAATCACCTAGATCTAAATGACTTGCAAGGAACTCTTGAATCAACAACAAATATTCTTTCAAAGCTAAAGTGAAATATTCACCAGATAGACATCATTCGTGGAGATCAAACATCTCAAGAAATTAAAAACAGAAAACATGCAAAATATGCCCTTGGACTACAGTGGAATAAAATTAGGAATGAGAAAGAGAAATATAGCCGAGAAATACCCAAATTCTTGTAGATTAGAGAGCATACTTCCACTGGGTCAATGAGGAAATCTTGGGATAAATTTTAAATTATTTTTACAAAATAAAAATGAAATACAACTCATCAAAAATCACGGGAAACAGCCAAAGCTGTGCTTAGATCAATGTATGACAGTGGATTCATGTCTTAGAATTTAAAAAAAGAACTAAAATTGAATATTTAGCCTTCCTGTATAGGACACTAAAAAGGAAGAGCAAATCAAATCCAAAGAAGTCATTAGAAAATCATTAAAAATAGACCATAATCAATTATATTAAAATCAAGAGAATTGGTGCAGAAAATTACCAAATCATAAATGATTCCTTAAAATCTCAGTACAATTCCTGAACCTCTATTTAAGATACAAAGAAAAAGGGAGAGAAAACACATACTGCTATCCTGAGAAATGACATAGTGACATTTACTATAGATCTTTAGGTGTAAACGGATAGCAAAAATAAAAAGGAAGACTTTCCCCAGTTCACATTATCAGAAGAACATTACACTAATCCCAAGACTAAAAAAGATACAACAATGGAACATTCAAGGCCAATACATAAGAGCCAAAATCCTCAGTAAAATCTTACCAAATGGAATCTTACCAACCATGCATAAAAATAATTTCACAACTCAATAAAAAAATCACATTCCAAAAACCTGGAGGCAAGGATGGTTCAACATAAAAAATTCAAAGAATCTACCACATCAACTGACTAAAAAAGGAAGCCTTATCCTCATATCCATACAAACAGAAACAGAATTTGACAAAATCCAATACTTCCTCACATTAAAAAATCACCACAAAGTAGAAATACAAGGAAATTCCTTGACACAATACAGGTATCAACTAACATCTGCAACTATCCCAGGCTCACTGGTGAGAATATACATGCTGTCTCCCAAAGGTCAGGAACACAGGAAGGGCATCTACAAACACATTGCTCTCATTATTTAATTAACAGGAAAGAAATTAATTGCCAAGTAGATATTGATTGGCCAGTATATTCTCTCTTGCTAGAAAAATCTCTTGTGGTAAGTCAGATTATGATCACTAAATGGCTGCTTATTGAGCTTGAGTGTCAGAACAAGAGGAGTTAGTTTGACAATATTAACTAACCAATGTTAAGCTGGGGTAACTGAATTCATCTTTCCCTTGTATGAGTATACCCTTCCAAACTGACAGACATATTGATCAGCAATGTTCCATGGTCCTTGGGCAGCACTGTGCAGGGCTAAAAATTTTAGCTGTTTGGTTTCTAGCATCTAGGTTTCCCACTCTCTTCTATTCTCCCATTCTCCACTTTTTTTGTCCAATGTTTTAAGGTATTTTCCAGGTGAAAATCTGATCTGTACACCACCATCTAGATTCTATCATTAATATTTTTCTGTATTTGTATTTGATTTCTTTTAAAGTTCAACCAAAGAGAAGAACGCTTCCCTTTAATTGGTTCAGTGGCCTATGAGAGAACAGCTCTCCACTTGGAGGTGGGACTGCTCTGGTGCACATCCTGCTTGTTGCTAACACTTTGATTTCTTCACTTCAAAAAATCAGAGTCTATTCCATAGTCAAACAGGGACACTTATTAGTACCTCTCTTAAAGATCATGTAGTTCCCAAGGGACAAATGATGCGCCTTGAAAAACTTCTACTTTGAGCCTAGAGTTTATAGATCACAGAAAATTGTGACTGGCGGTACGGTTATCTCTCCTTCTTAACTCATAGTACATGATTAATAGACTGGGTATTAAGGAGAGCTGATTCAAATGGGACAAGATTAGAAATTTGTGAATGATAAGGTTCAATTAGACTGATTGCCTTAGTAAATATACAGTGCTTTCATGTTAAACCAACTTTACATATTTTATCATACGAGATTTGGTTAGCCAAGAAAACTCATAAAAGTTTTGTTTGTTGAATCATGTGTGTAACAGTGGAATATGTGGACGTAATATTCTGTTTTGAGTTCCATAATGTTTTTCAAATATACTGGGATGGTATGTCTTGTACATTAAAAAACATATAACGTGGTACATATTTGAAGGGTTAGGAGAAAACTTCTAAATACGGATCAAAATTGTTCTCACAAAGTAATGAGAAAGTCTCTTGAATGTTATCACAATCAGGTTGATGAAAATATCTTTGATTGTATCTGAAGCCCGTACACT
>CAUYRH010090763.1:0-19353 GCA_963574655.1 Perodicticus potto
TTATGTTTACATGGATGGAGCTAGAACATATTCTTCTTAGTAAAGTATCTCAAGTATGGAGGAAAAAGTATCCAATGTACTCAGTACTTTTATGAAACCAATTTATAATTACTCACACTTTCTTATGAAAGATAGATCACAACTATAGCCCAGGATGAAGGAGAGAAGTGGAGGGGGATGGGAGGGGAGGAAGGAGTTTTGATAGATGGAGAGTAAATGTGGGGACCACACCTATGGAGCATATTGCAAGGATACAAGTCAAATCTATCAAGAATAGAACATAAATGTCTTAACAAAATAATTAAGTAAATGAGGTGAAAGCTATGTTGATTAGTTTGATGTAAGCACTCCAAATTATATAAAAAATCAACACATTGCACCCCACAAATGCATGAATGTATTCATGATCTATGTGTCTAAGACTTAATAAAGGAAAAAACAAACAAAAAACACAATTGTGAAAGGTAGTTTCCTGATAACTCTTGTCATCTTCCTTCCCAATTTCAACATAATTTTTGTAGATGACATTCAGGTAGAGTTTTAGGCAACTGTCACTTTGTAGCTATCTGGCAGCCATTTGAAGGAGCCCAATTCTGACATTGTGAGATCAATGATTAAAAGCAAAACAAAAGGTGGTTGATGTTTATTGTACTGGAACAGCATAAAACCTACAAGTATTAACTAATTACTATTCATAAAAATATCCTCAAACTAGAGCATCCAATGCTATTGAAATCATGTTTAATGTCTAAGTAGATGAAATATTTCAGCCACTTGCTATTTGAGAAAAAATAATAAAAATGGTAGACATTAAGTGATCATAACATGCTTATTTTGCTTTTATAAGGGACATATCATATATATCACATATTTTTAATAACTTTAGGTCATTTGCTTGAAATTTTTCAGTGATTCTGCAAAATAAATCCAAACTTCTTAGGTTGGACATGAAGCCCTTTGTAATTTAGACCTGGTCATCTTTCAATTTCCCTGATCTCCAGGCAGTAATTTTATATCCTGCTCATGAAGAATTACTCAGTAGGTCCCTGAACTCTCATATCTTTCTCTTTCTCATCTCTCTGTCCGTATTTCTGTGTTTTCTGATACTTGAAAAGAGCATTACCTGCTATTTGCCTGAAAACTTTTTCTTCAAAACTCAAATTTTCCCAAAGTCCAAAACACCAACAAATTCTTTTCCTAGGTTCCTACAGTGCATATCTGTTTAATCATTTCTAATATGTGTATATTAAAATAATCTGTATACCTGGCTCGGAGCCTGTGGCTCAACGGGCTAAGGCACCAGCAGCGTACACCTGAGCTGGCGGGTTCGAATCCAGCCCAGGCCTGCCAAACAACAATGATGGCTGCAACCAAAAAATGGCCAGGCGTTGTGGCAGCCGCCTGTGGTCCCAGCTACTTGGAGGCGGAGGCAAGAGACTCGCTTGAGCCCAGGAATTGGAGGTTGCTGTGAGCTGTGATGCCATGGCACTCTATCCAGAGTGATAGCTTGAGGCTCTGTCTCAAAAAAAATAAATGAATAAAATAAAAAAATAAAATAATCTGTATACCTGTTTCCTCCCACCATTTGTTCATTTAAGTATCTGGTAGGCTTTGTTCTAGGAAATACAGCAGTTAAATTGATAGAGTTATATTCTATTATATTTATCATATTACATTATATTAGTTAGAACCTAAGATAGAAATTTCTTTGAATATTTACAACAGAGGGGCTTTAACACAGGTTTTTGGTAATTCAGATAGTAGAAGAGATTAGAATCCAAACAGGACCTGGAAAAGGAGGCTAGAATTTGATAATGTCAGGGAGTCACTAGCATTCCAAGACTGGAATGACTTAAAAGGCGCTGTTACAGGGGACCAGGTCACCTTCAGAGACTGAAACCATGGTGACCTGACTGTGAGAGCTGGCAGCAGCCATGGAGGAGAAGCAGCCCCTGAAGGAGGGGCCACAGAGGAGTAGACAGAGGGACGATGCCCTGGCTTCTCCTTTCTCCTGTCCTCCTTTCTGCTCTTTGTGCTTCCCATTGCTCTAGTCCATTTGGAAGCCTTCTAAGAAAGCAGCGTGAGGTATCAGTCTGTAAGCTCAGCTTCCCCAGTGATGCAGAGCAGGAGGAAGAGGACAGAATGGATCTGAAGGCAAATATGCCCAGGATAGGTACAGTGTAGAACAAATCAGAAAAAAATGTCTCTGCCCTCATGAATAATATGACCATAGCATTTTATTTTATGTCTTTATTCCTAACTCTTTATATGGTGACCATACATAATAGATAGCCAATATATAATACCTCTTGGTTGTCTTAATCAATGAATGAAACAAATCATACAGAATAAATGATCTTTATGATCTCATGGTTCCCTCCACAACTATGACAAATTGTTTCCATGAGGAAACACTCTGAATGACAGTTTAATCACATGGTATCAAATTAACAGGGTACGGCTTCCATTCCGCCCTTTGTGTATCTGAGTTCTATACACACAATGCATTTTCTGTGGTGTTTTGCTTTAGTATTCGTAAGTCTGTGATCTCATTCCAAGACTTTATAGTCCTGAGGATTATCAATGTCACTCTGTTTCAGGTGATGTGACTTGTGACAATTTCTAGGTTTTCTTGTATTTTGCAGGACATGTCCTCTCCCCAAAGCCCAACATTCTGTGGGCAGAGCACTGGATTTACCTTTTGCAGCCTGGGCACAGGATGGGGATCAGAACTGACCTCAATCTCTTCAGCAGCAGACATTTCCAAGATTCTGCTGAACTTGTTGGCAAAACTCTCCAAGTGATATGAGTAGCATTTAGATCAGCAGCTGTTCCTCCGATTTCCATAAGGATATTCTCACTAACCGAGGTTGTTTTCTGGGCCATTCTAGATGCCAAAATTAGTTCAAAGAGCATGGGTGAAGAGATTTCACGAGCACTGCGTGCAAAGTGATTCAGTTCAGTAAATCTTTTGGCATGTTGATTTCATGCTTGGAATAGCCCTGAGCAGAGGGTGAGGGAGACAGAACCACAGAGCAGTTAACTGTGTCAGCTCCACCATTCACTATGTGACCTTGGACAAGTTCGTTTGCCTTCTGCATTAGTCTTTTGATATATAAAATAAAGATAATAACGATATCAAACCTCAAGGATTATTGAAAGTATTAAATGTAGTAAGGTGCATGGAATGGTGAGAGCAAAGCCTTCTGAGTCGTGTTTGTAGTCCACATCATCATTGGTGTTAATAAGCACTCAGGGACTATACATTGCCAAAGGGCGAGGATTGAGGCACCTTTGTCTTATGTCTATCCACTGCCTGTCACTACTCACATTTATTTAGTTATATGTAGGTGCAGTGAAATACTTGAAGCTACTAACTGTTATGTATCCTATTAGAAAATGCCCTATTGTTCAGCCCTGGTTCATTCAATCCAGACAAATTGGCACTACACCCAGCATCTCAGCCTCCAGGCAGTCTCCTGGCTCTCTCACTCTCTGTTTACCCTCAGTTTGCATTTCTGGGTAACTGGAATTCAAGATGAGGGTGGAGACAATAAGGGAAGCAAACACAGACGGGAAAGGGAAACTCAACATGAAGGGAGAGAATGCCAAAGACAGACATAAATCCAGGCACCAAAATGGAATAGAATTAATGGAGACTATGCTCTTTTTTCCCAATCCTTGCATATTCTCTCTATATTTCCACTCTTGTGTGGGCCCTCATGCAGATGTCCTGACTGAGAAGGCTGGCCCCCTCCTTTTTTCTAGAACCCAAATCCTAACTATCCTTTTTGGTTCAAGGATGTGTTTCTACTTGAGCTCAGGATTATTTTCCTTGACATTAAATGATAGCATATAATTCTCTGATAGGCATGAGTAGGCATTACTTAGAATCTTCCAAATTTGATCTTGTTTTTAGTAGTTCATTCATTTCTGCATTTTGGGTAACCAGCTCATTGTCCAAGGTATACTGAATGCCTACTGTGTGGCAGGCCCTGGGCTAAGGCTCATGTGGCAGGCTCATGGGCTAAGGCTTATTGAGTCCAGGGCCTCGAATGCACAAGACACAGAAAGACATTATGAGCGAATAATTATGTTATTGAGAAAACTTTAAACAGAAGAATATAAGAGATTTATGTGAGCAAAAAAGTAGGCATGACTAAATGGTATATATATATATTTTTTTGTTTGTTTGTTTTTTTTTTTTGCTACATATCTACTCTTCCTTAAACCCTAACTTTCTCATTCTGTTAACCCTCAACTGGTCAGTTCATCAACCAGTTGATGCCCATTCAATAGTCATTAATTTAGCACTTGCTATCTGCTGAGCTTTGCAGAAATCGGAAGTATAAATGATATTTCTTTCCACCTATAACATGATGAAATATTAGGGAAGAAAAGGAAAAACTCACATGGCATCTCTAAACAACACAGGTTGCAATCTGAAGGGAGTTCATGGAGGAGACAGAGCTTAAGTGGACCTGCAGATATGGACGAAAATTGATCCCCAGAGGACAGAGAAGAGGACTGATAATTGGGGCCCCTCAGGAGAATGAGCAGACTCGTAGTGTGTTGATGGGATATACGAAAAAAAGAAAAATGACTGAATGAGAAATAAGTGTGGGATAGAGTCTGAGTTCGTGTGAGGCTTCCAGATAGAGGACTGAGAGATTAACTGTTCATGTCCTCCTCTTGGTTTCAGAGGGTGCCCAGATTATTCCCCTCTTCCTCTCACTGCTGTTACTGCCTTGGGCTCCCTTCCTCTGCTGGCTGTGGAACAAATGGTATGCAGCCACCTACCTTCTTTCCTGGTGCCTACCCCCGCACTCAACACCAAAACATGAAAACACACAGTTGGTCTTCTTAGGGTTTCTGAGGGCTTTTCCAATTGTATAAGAGGATTTCAACTTTTGGGGACTTCTTCACAGCCCTCATTTCTTTTTCTACCTACAGAAGAAATGTAGCACATGGAGACCTAAAGGAATGAAGTAGCTTCACTTAACATGTCAGATAAAATTTCTTTCTTAGAGGGTGGCAACTGTGGCTCAAGGAGTAGAGCACCAGCCCCACATACCAGGGGTGGTGGGTTCAAGCCCGGCCTTGGCCAAAATGGCAAAAAAACAAAAAACAAAAAAACGTTCTTTCTTAGTAAGATTCAATAAGCTTATGAAATTTAATGTGTTTACACAGTTTTTAAAACTCTGTATATTAAAAATGCATGACATTTTTCTGAATGTCAATATGCAGCTTAGTATCTTGCCTCAGTTTCTTTTCCCCATAAGAAATTCAGGAAACTCCCATAGAGAAGATAGAACAAAAGTGGTGGATCTGTTGTTCATTAACTGTTATAGCACAGAGCTAAATTTTACCTGCTGTTACTCCCTGCAGGTCGTCCTGGTTCAGTGCAAGTGGAGAAAGTATTAAGGAGCTGAAGAGACTGACGACTTTTGGTCAAGAGTGGCTGGACTCACTCTTCAACACTTCCTTCATTAATACTAATAGAAATATAAAATACTATTTAATTATAAGGCTTTACAAATTAAGCACTGGGTGTTTAACATACTAAATTTGTGAAACATTCTATTAACAGAGAAAGATTTAGGTGGTCATAGAGTATAATGCTCAGGAATGCAATTTTTTTTACAAAAAGAGCTCTAGAAACAGTGATAATTCTAAATCAGTGTTCCAAGAGAACTACAAAATGTTGCAGGAATTTGGAGCAGAGAGACATCTTTCATGGTTGGGTGATCCAAGAAGTATTCATGTACTTTAAAGCATGTGTACTTGACCTTGAATTATGGGTAAATTTGCAACAGGCAGCAACTCAAGGAAAAAGATTCCAATAATTAACTGTAGAAACCCATACTCCTCCAGGGCTGCTGTATATCACAACTAGAAACTGACTATTGCTCTAAGCCTGCAACTATTAAGAAAATATGTATCCCAGAAGTTAACCAGGAAACACATAAAGAATAGAAATGTTCTCAATTACACAGCTGCAAAAATTAAGTTACATGTCACAGAGTAGAATGTGTAATAAAATTCAGATTAGTTACAATGCATACCAGGTTAGAAGAACGCAATGCCTTTGGAAGGAACCGTATTTTCCCATTGACTTATAATTATAAATGTGCTTAATTTCCATCACTAATTTATTTTTATTGGTAATGGATTTTAGTAGTAAAGCTTAAAATCTCTCTCTTCCTTGTATGTCAAGTGGTTAACCACCTATAAATGAACTCAAGCATGCTAGGGAAACTCCTTATTTAAGGTAATTATTTAGCAAAGCAATGATCCTCTGATTATGCAAATTACTGACATTAAGTCATAAATTCTTAAGTACCTGGTTTTATGTTTCATTCTGGGCCCTCAAAATGACCTTCCAATCCAGGTACTGCTTGATCTAAAGTTTGAATGAAAATATATACTTTGAGGGTGACAGAAAGAGTAGATGTTACCAACTTCAAGGGAGTCCTGTATTTGTCAGCAGGTGATAGATAGAATAGGAGCTGGAGCCAGGATGATAACTTTTGGCTTGTTATGCCCCCACCATGGGTATTTATTCACATTCATGAATGTTATGTGTCAATTAGAAGATTCATTCTAAAGATTTTCAGCTTTAATGCCACTTTATTTGAAGACCATCTTCCACAGATAGACCTTTATAATGTGTTTGTGTGTGTGTGTTTGCCTACTTAAGTGCCAGACATTTATTAGATACTAGAAGAAATCTATGCATGGAGAAAGGGAGACCAGGGAAAAAGAACTAGGCAAAGCAATAACCCTTTTCAACACCGTGTGCTAAGTGAGATAGATGAGCTATGGTCAGACACTTGGAGAAGATTTCATAGGGCCATCTGGTCTAGACTGTGAATAGGCAGACTGAGAGTCAAGAGAAGTGGGAGAAGGGGAGTGGGGCAGAAAGAGAAGACATGTAAGAGAAGCTATTCTTGCAACTGCCAAGAATTCAGTGGACTTCCAATGCTGAGCATAAGGTGTTGGTGAGAAATGAGGCTGGAGAGGGGAGGGAGGAAAACGGGACAGACCATGAAGGGTCATGAGAAAGAAGTTTCTGAAAAGTTTTTACTGAGTGAAAAACACGGAGACACTGAAGGATAAGCAAAGAAGTTACAAAATTGAATTTGCATTTTAGAAAGATCACTTTAGCTGTGGCATTATGAAAGAGTGGAGGAGGTAGAGCCAGCTGTGATTAAAAATATCTAGTAGCCTCGGGCGGTGCCTGTGGCTCATCGAGTAGGGCACCGGCCCCATATACCAAGGGTGGCGGGTTCAAACCCGGCCCTGGCCAAACTGCAACAAAAAAATAGCCGGGCGTTGTGGCAGGTGCCTATAGTCCCAGTTACTCAGGAGTCTGAGACAAGAGAATGGCCTAAGCCCAGGAGCTGGAGGTTGCTGTGAGCCATGAAGTCATGGCACTCTACCCAGGGCGACAAAGTGAGACTCTGTCTCTAAAAAAAAAAAAAAAAAAAAAAAATCTAGTCGCCTCTTTAGCAGGAACCAAAGCACAGGCGGAAGTCCTATGAGTGTGGAGTCCCACATCTGGGACTTGAGGTAATGTCTTATTTACTAACATACAGAAGTCTGCCACATTTTACCAATTGTTGATCTGTGCAGTGTGTGAGCTGAATCTGCTTCCAGTAGAGGACACTGGGCTCGGTCAAGGAAAGAAATTTACTGGTGGTGCTGATAAAACCCATCTGAATGGAGAAAGGGAGTCACTGGAGAGATCAAGATCATTGAACACACTCAGGAACTCAACAAAAAAATTTAGCAGACCGTGGCTACTCTTTGGGTGATAGGATTGAGTGGAAGGAGGACAGCACACTTGAGTTCACTTACACGTAGTTAACCACTTGCCTCCTGGCTTAGCAAAACAGGTGAATGTGGCATAGCCATTCACAGGTTCATTGATAAGCAACGGGGGGGGGGGGGGGGAGGTGAGCATGGGGACACTAATTCAAGTTTATTTGACCGTATTCTTGGAACATTCAGGAAGAGATGTTTGTTTGGAAGGGCTTAACCAGGTAATTTTGAATCTCGGGAGAAATACAAGTAAGAGTGACTGATTCAGTCATGAAATGCAGATGGGAGTTGGAGCCGTACGCAGTAGGTCGTGTCTTCCAAGTTGAGTGTGAAGAGTGACAGACGCCATCCTGGGTGTTTAGCCCTGGTGTTCCCCAGGCAATAGTGGATTGAGTTCAGCAGTGCATCATGTACACACACACACATGCACAAAATTTGATAGGCCTTGGAAATGATAAATCGCATTAAAACAGACATGAGGCTTATACAACCACTCTTACTGATCTCAGAATTTAGCAAGCGTGGTTTTGTAGGTGGAGGGGAGATTTATTCTTAAACATGTCACCATGTGGTTCAGAATATTCCTTGTCTACATTTCTTCATAGGATTGAATTTATGTGCTTATAGACGTCTTAGTGTAGAAACAGCATACCCAGGGCATTTGTCTTCTTCAGTTAGTCCTTCTCTGAATACTAAAAAGTGCAGGATAATCTAAATTGATCTCCAAAAGGAAGTCAAGGGGCAAATGATTCCCAATTTACATTGTTAACTATAAATTGGATCTCTCCTTTCCTAACTTACAACTTTTTCACAAATCCTGTTCCACTATTAGATTTTTTCTTAGTTCCTCTCTTCTGGACTTCATTCTCATCAGAGTTACAACACCTAATCCAACATTTCTTCTTGCATTCTGCCTCTCTCAGAAATCAGTGTCATCTCTCAAGGCATGACATGGTTTTTCCATTGCCAACTGCATCAAGTGTGGACTTCTTTTCTTCCACGCTCTCTAGATAAAATGACATCTCGCCAGCCTCTGCCATGGTATTTCAGGTTTCCCTGATACAGCTCTTACGTCCTCGTTGTCTTCCCACTAGTCTCCTTTCTTACTTGTTTCACCAGTTTAGGAACTCAGCAACATAAGCCTGGTTTGTCAGAAAGCTCAGAGAAGAGACTCAGACCCTGATGCTAGGTTTGGAGTACAGTAACCTCTCGCACGAGCTATTTAACTTCCCATCCACGGAAGACAAGGATACCTACTGACGTGTTTCCTAGGGTTATTGTGAATAGAAAAGAATCTGTATGAAAGTGTTTTCTAAGTTATAAAGTGCTACATAAATTAAATCCTGTCTAATCAAAATTTATCTAAAATTCAAGATATAGGATTTTTAAACTCTGTACATGTGTGCTATCTCTCAAATGTCATTCCAAGTTACAAATCACTGCTACTTGAAAGAGTGAACATTATTTGGTTGGAAGCTGGAAACAGCAAGAGGCTAAATAGACATTTAACAAATTCTCAGTAATTATTAGCATTGGTCTTTTAGTAAAGTAGCCTGTGAAACTTTAACTCATTGATGCTTTTATCAAACTAGCCAGTGTTCATTAAAAGGGAGGGACTGGGAAAGGTAAATGAAATGGATAGAGTTCAGGAGTACACTCTGGCCAGTTTCTATGAGGAGGAAGGCAGAGAAGTGTCAGATGGAATAAAAGACATGACCAAAAACTTAGAAAGTAAATGAAAAGATAAGCTCTTCTAATATATGTATTATCAACAACAAAGCAAAAATGTCTTGATTTCAATTATTCTAGAAATATGAGTCTAATTCCATCTTGACAGACTAAGGGCTAGAGAGTTTTAGATACTGTGTTAGAATTGGGAAAAATTGGACTGGGCGGGGCTCATGCTTGTAATCTTAGCACTCTGATAGGCCCAGGTGGGTGAACCACTGGAGCTCAGGAGTTCAAGACCAGCCTAAGCAAGAGATATCCATCTCTTAAAAAAAAAAAATGACTAGGTATTGGGGTGCGTGCTTATAGTCCCAGCTACTGGGGAGGCTGAGGCAAGAGGATCATCACTTCACTTGAGCCCAAGAGTTTAAAGTTGTTGTGAGCTATGACACCATGGCACTCTACTCAGGGTGACAGAGTGAGACCCTGTCTCAAAAAAAAGAAATGAGAAAAGCAACTGGTGAATAAGTAAATGGAAATTAATTATACACTATATACACTATTCATCAGTACTAATTCAAAGATTTAAAATATTGGGAGCACAGTTTTCATTTCAATTAACATACAAAATGACTAAAGTTTTCTCACAGGTTCATGAAGATCTATGCAAGTTTAAGTCCATTTTCCTTAATATGCCTATTTTCCTTTCCTTGTTTCAAAGACTCCCATTGTAAAGTCCTCAGACTATGGAGAGTCCTGCTAATGCCTGGGGTCCTCTGTGGTGTCTCCCCGGTTTCTGTGATGTAGAAGATTTGTTTCTTCGAGTTTCGCTTGCATTTGTCTTCTCTATTCAGCATTGCTGATCTTGTGCTATTCGTGAATTATTTCCAATGGCTTTTTTTCCACAAATAAATTGAAAGTTCCTAAGGGCCATCACAAAATCTACAACTCTTTAGTCCTTATATGCATTGTCAAAATGCATCTAGACTCTTTAACAAGTGTTTCTACAGTAACAGAAATCAAGCCCAATAAACAGAAGTAGCTCAAGTTTCTCAGCCGTAAATGTGTCATGACTAAAAAATTATTTTATTTATTGTGAGAATATAAACTTAGCTCTTC
This sequence comes from Perodicticus potto, assembly GCA_963574655.1. Classification (NCBI taxonomy): domain Eukaryota; kingdom Metazoa; phylum Chordata; class Mammalia; order Primates; family Lorisidae; genus Perodicticus; species Perodicticus potto. The sequence continues at coordinate 10,612 of CAUYRH010090763.1, forward strand.
ATAAATATTGACTATTGATATTATAAATATGACTAAAGATCCATATTTATTTATGAACCAAAATCTTATTCATTATTCAGTTAATGAGATGTATTTTATAAAAAAGTGGTGCTTTAAAAAAATCATTTTCCAATCACTAATCAGGTCAGAAATGCTTAGAACGTTCAACACAGTTCTTCTGAAATGCTCCTTTCGTGATTATACCAAGATGTTATAAATTCTGTACTTCTTGACAGAATTTGAAATTAAGATGGCAGTCCCATGACCAATTAAGTCTATTGCACAATACTGGCTGGGAAGGGTTTTGTTTTTTTTTTTCTCTTACCCCACCTTGTTTTAAAAATATTTAAAATAAAAAGGGATAAACCATTTTTAGAGTTTGTTGAGACCTTAAAATACATAGTCCCTGAAGCAAGATTCATCAAGAGAAGTATCTAAGGCCCAACCGAGTTTTCAAAATAGTGCCCACATATACCGTACTTGTTGAACAAATTCAGATTTATTGAAAGTAAACATTTACATTGGCTACAATGTTAGAACTATTACAAAGCTGGATAAAAGAGGCTTAAGTAGCAATAGAAAGCAAGTGCAATAAAAAGTGAATAGAGAAAATATTTGGCCTTAGTGATCTCTTGGCAGTATTTACATTATGTACATATTGTTAAATATTTATAATAACTCTAAGGCACCAAAGGCTAAATAGCAGGTTGCAATACTATTCTCTGCACAAAAACCAAGAAATTTATTGTAAAGAAGGCTGTATAGGTAAACATAGGCATATCTTAATGTTTACATAAAGGAGTGGCTGCATTTTTTTTTTAAATCTCAAATGATACATTAAATATTGGGGGATCGAAGAAATTATTTTTAGAACATTAAATTATATTGACTGTGTAAATAAGCACTATATTTTACTGACTTGCTGGTAAAGGTGTAATGCACTCTATTCTTCAGCACAGCTTTTTCACACTCATGGATATGTTTTGTCTAAAAACTACTTGAAGTTTTTTTGACCTACAAAAACTTATCCTACTATTTCATAGTGTATACAAAATCCCCAAGAAAAAATTACTGGGTAATAATATACATCAAATTTATATATAATCTGACAAAAATTTAGCAGGCATTAAATGCCAAAATACTTAAACGTTCAGTCTGCCATTCTGGCATAGCAGTTAGGTACTTTAATCTTTTAACTCTCTAGAATGGGCAGTTGTTTGTCGCTTTAGATGAAGGGACATAAAATTGGCCCATGTAGAAAACCAATCTCAAAATAAACTAATTAGTTTCAAATTTTGTAACTTGAAATCCTTTCAAATTATACAGTAGGTGTTAACTATGTCATTCACTGTCAGTGACTGAAATGTCCATAGTAATGCCTTGTCCAAAAGTAAATGACAATATCGACATGCAGCGTGGTCTTACTTGTTAAATTATTTGATTACTTCTGCTTGTAAAATCTTATTTGTACCTTACACTAGAAACCCGATTTGCCTTAACAAACAAGTTATCATTTGTCTTGAGGTAGTATAATATAGAATTCAGCAGGACAACAGAACAACATAATGCTTTTAAAATGTGCTTCAAATGCCACCATGGAAGCCACATTTATTTAGATGGTATATGGTCCAATGTTGAGTGGCTCTTTATGGCATATTAAATTACTGTCTGATGAAGTCATCGAGACTCGTTAACTTTCTGAAACCCCGTGCCCTAAGGCAAGTTACAGTTTTTACAGTATTTTTATTACATAAAGTACTGCTAAAATTCCTTCAGTTATTTAAAGATTCATAGACTGTATACTACAAGCTTTCTTTCTTTTAGCAAAGGGGAGAAAAATTGAGGAATTTCTTCTCTAAACAAATTTTTCAGAGCATTAACAATAGTTTAGGAGAGTTTCTAATACTATATAGTATTTGATGGTAACTTTAAAAATGTGACAATCTTAAAACTGAATTTTAAATTGAAAAACCACCTTCGAATCCAACATTTGACTGGGATTTACTGAGCAACAAATATAAAATTCATTTCACACAGTGCACGTAATGCATTGTATAATTCTGGATTATTTGTACATTATTAGTTTCCCCCCTATCAAATGTTCATTTTCTTCTCTTTTTTATACAGTGAGAGAGGACAAATTATTCATGGTGAAATGTTTACAAAACCAGTAATGCAGGAAAAGGCAGAGCTAATAAATTAAGGTATGGTTTTCCCTACTTCAAGGCTGAAAATAAATGACTGCCTTTCCTCTGGTTTAACATCTAGTAGTAACAACTACACAATTAATAAAACTATTACAAAAGGATCAGTGAACAGATTTCAAATGATTTTAAAAACAGTACAGTATGAAATATTTAGAATCATCAAAAATTCAAAAGATAACACTTTAGTGGCTGACTGAATCAAAGCATGGTTAACTCAATTTTAAAGACCTGCTTAAGAGTTTTGGAATCTTGATATTCACTTACTAACAGTATTCAATGAAATTATATATTTTAGAAATATAGATAAGCCTCTTCATCAGTAGATTATAGCATTCCTTATTTCAGAAAGTTCAATTAAGTGATGGGCTCTTCTTACGATGTTTGCTTACAAAGGTTTCAATAAAATTTCTGGCAACAAAATCTGCCATTCTGCATTAATACAAGTCATTTAACAGTCCTTAGAAGACTTCTTATTTTAAAAGATGCCTATTGCTCTGTTATATTTCGTAGGTACTGAACTATCAACTACTCTTCTTCCTTACATAGGTGAATCTGCTTTTATTCTTGACAGTAGAAGTTATAATTATGCCAGTTTCCCTTCACCTAACCAGCCTCCTTAGAGGCTTACAAGTAATCCTTCTAGCTCAGATTCTAAACATTACTCCCTTAGAGATCATCATTCAACTGCTAAGCCGTAATGGCTTAGGTCAGTGGCTTTAAAATTATGCTTGGGGCACTTCGTAAGTGGGGTTCCAAAATCCCTACTCCCAAATCCTGTTATTAGATCTTCATATTTATGTCATGTGTAGGATGCCCCAGGAAATTAATTTGAAAAAATACTTTGTTGCTTAAAAATGTTTTTAAAACACAGTTAATGGGATTTGGGATACTTTGGGTGTCTTGGCAAAAAGAAGCAAGCGGTTCTTTTGGTTCCACACTAAGTCACAAAACACTAAAAAGGATATAGGCCCTACCATGCTACTTAATAATATATCCCTCATTCTAGCTCACAAGTCAAAACAGATCAATGTTTGAAATAGACACGCTCAAAATGATATGGCTCTACCACTTCAAGCCTATTTTTGCACAAATAAGCAGGGAATCAATTATTTACAAACTACTAAAACAAATGATTAGTAAATACTTCCTAAACTGCAACCCTTAACAATGTGTATGACCTTGTTCTCACCTTCTTTGCCAGACAAAGGAAATAAACACAGAAGTGTCACATTATACTTGCAAATAACTATACATTTTTATCTTTTCTTTCTACATAAATTAAAATCAGATACGAGCTTTGATTTGGAGTTTGAATAGAGTGGCAGGCTCACTAATTAAACTGCTTTCATGAATGGCCTTATTTCAAAGGCATCATGTGGAAAAATAAACACTGTCAATTAAAACTTAAAATGAATAAGAATCTAGGACTCAAAGAGGTGGAAATAATTTTGATGAGCATGTGACTCTTGAAAAGGAAATGCCTAGAGCTGGTGTTATTGTTCTCTAGAAACTTATTTGTATTCTTTTAATATAAAAGAAGCTTCAAAGTTTATGTTTTTTCTCAATATGAAAAAAATAAGCAGAGGTACTAGATGAACAAATACAAAAATGCTGGTGTGGTAAAAATAAATTTCTTAAACGTTCCATTGCAGTAAATAAATACTGTTTCTTTCGGTTGTGAGACCTTTCCTTTAAACATATGACCATTTGGACACAGAGTCAGTCTACCAGGGCCAATTTGGGTCTCCCCAAATTGTGACTTTGAGATAGCATTCTAGAGGAGCTCAATTTCTTTAGACAAACAGAAAAATTGTGTGCAAATATTATCCATGATCGAATTGTGATAAATTTGGGTCATATCTCAGTTTAAATTCAAATTTACTCCTTGCTGATTACTATCTTCTTTTCACTAAGGATAGAATTGTTAAGCTAACCCATCTCTGACCAGATACAAACATGTGAATATACAATAGTATATTCACAAGCAGACATTCTGATGCATCAACCTACAGATAGGTATATTACATACTTTTGGGCAAAGCACTGCTTCTAAGACCTAATTGTTTATGTATAAAGGAAAATAGGAGATAAGGGAACACATCTCCCAAAATATTTGAAGGTTCATACTACTAATTATATAGCACATCAGAATGTGCAAACATTATAGTTATTGCAAAGTATCTGATAGATTTGGACAGCATTAAAAAATGTTCTCAATTCCATTCGGTAACCTAAAATGTCGGTATATAGTACCAAATGTCCAATTAAAGAGTTTAGTATAAAAATATCAGCACAAAACTGTTTTTTCAATCTGTTTATTGTATGACAGCCCAAACTTCAGTTTAAGTGCTGTTTTAATTTTATTACTAGATTCCATAACCCTACAATTGATAAATTTGATACCATTTTAGGTATTTAATGAGATACTTAGAAATACTAAGAAAAAAAAATCAGTATTCAAAGGGTTAATTTTGTTGATAATAACAATAAATTATTTTATCATCTTCTTCAGTTCAAAATCCAGCTTTGAACCCGAGGAAGGCTTTCAATTCAAGTTAATTAAATGATGGTCCTTTAACCAGTAGCAGTTTGATTACCAATTACTCGGAGGATCTCCTTGTGAATACCTCCTTCTTGTGTATTAATATTTGCATCTCCCACTTGGCCATCTTCATAGCTAAAATACAAAACACAAAAACATAAAAACATTTTAAAAAGATGTCAGTATTTAAAACAGCTTAGAAATGTCATCTGATCCTAAAATGTAGCCCAAAAGAATCAAAAGCAAAGGGTACAGTTATTTTTCTGCTGCATTTAATAATGTGCTGTCATTATTAAACACAGAACAGCCCATTATTCTACATCTTGCCTTAATTTGCCCCCGCTTTCCATTTTAATTTGTGTAACCCCACATAAAGCATTGTCTGTCTGCAGGAAGCATTGCTGTGTCTTTGACCTTGAAAGCATTTCCCTCCGCAGTCGCCATAAAGCCTAATTCGAGAGAATTTAACAGCTTTAAGGACATGTTCGTTAGGTTCTGGACTTCCTAACCCTTACTTAAATCGTTCATTTATTTTCCGACTGTTGACACTCACTTCACTTTCTAACATTGCTGGCTTGTTGTGCCTGCCTTCTAAAGATTATTCAGCTCTAATCAGGGCTGCACTTTTCTCTCATCACTGGTTGCTCTATTTAGTCTGATTGTATGTAACACATTCTTATTTATGGTGGTACTTCACGTAACAGTGTAAGTCTGCTGAGTTTAGTTCAGCATTAGAAGTGAAGATATAACACTAAAGGGCAGTGATTATTAAGTTCTTCAGAAAGAAATAATTACATTTTAGATGATAACTCAGATCCTCAAATAAACTTTCTTGGGCAGTAAGGACTTCCCAAGAATGAATTTTCAAACTTTCACGATCATACTCACAGGAGAACAGGTGACAAATTAATTTTACTTCATAAAAATGGCATCAAGACAGAAGCATGAGAGAAGTGGTAATTACTTGAAAACACAATCAGAAGTTTAAGTACAGGCTCTCAAAGGTTAACACTGTTTTTCCTGAAACAGCACAATATATAGGAAAATCAAATAGGTGACACACAGCAATGGAACTTAACTCCTTCCATAATCTATTGTTAAACACCAAGTAATAATTGCACTTGTACCAAGTCTAAACTCTCAACTAAATAATCCAAGGTTGTCTGTCAACTTGGTTAATTCTTATCGTACAAGTTTGCTCTTTTAGATAATCTCTGGAAATCTAAATGTCCTAAGAAACATGGTGAAACATTATCCTAAGAAAAAGAATGGGACGTATGGTGCACAGCCCACGCACTAATATTTTCTCAGGAGATCCAGCAATAAGGACTTTGTTATTTTTTTATTTTTATTTTTTTTAGAGACAGAGTCTTACTTTGTCGCCCTTGGTAGAGTGTCATGGCTTCACAGCTCACAGCAACCTCCAGCTCCTGGGCTTAGGCAATTCTCTTGTCTCAGCCTCCCGAGTAACTGGGACTGCAGGCGCCCGCCACAACGCCTGGTTAATTTTTTGTTGCAGTTCGGCCAGGGCTGGGTTAGAATCCGTCGCCCTTGGTATATGGGGCCGACACCCTACTCACTGAGCCACAGGCGCCGCCCCAGGACTCTGTTATTACTAAGATTACTTCTCTGTCTCTTTCTCTGCACTCTCATCTTTGGCTAACCAACATTTCAATGATGGTTTTACATACAACTCACTCCTCAGTTTCCTCTCTTCTCATGATACGCAAAGTCAATTACTACAGCCTCTTCCGGTTTTAACTATTGCCAACATGCTGATTCCTAAAACTTTACCTTCAATCCTTACATCTTTCCCTAAATTGCCCACAGATACCACAAATCCAGTCCATTCGAAGCCCAACTTAACTTTTGGACCCTAGGACTGCTCCTTTTTATTCTATCCACATCTCAGTTTGACATACCCTGATTCAACAACACAAAACTTCGTCTTTGGTCCACTCAGTGACTAAATCCAATTAGTCACCAAATTATCTTGCTTCCATTTTCTTAATCCTGTCTACACAATGTCATTTACCTTTGTTTAGGCCTTCACTGTCATTCATCTAAATGAGTAGCTTTCAAGTTAAAGGTAATACATTTTGAAGTTAATTAAGTTGTCCAGACTAGTATTTTTCATGACATTAGACTAGAATAAAAAAGAGGATGCTGTCCTCAGGACAGAGAGAAAGCAGAGTTTTCTCCCTAAGTCATGATGTCAGAAAAACTGATCTAAACTGTTAGAGTAACATTTTAACCAGTGTTTCTGTCTCTACATTTATCCCCATCATCCTTAGTACAAGACCTGTTTTTCACCTTGTTCAAGTGATATAAAATTCTTCCACCCACTTACAGAACAAAATCCAATGTCCTGGCAATACCAGCCTCTCCCTCCCCAGCCACGTCCTGTCATCACCCTCCCAGTCAAACGGAAAAAGTTAGTTTTCTTCAAATATTACAGGTACATTGATACTGAAAAAGCATTTGAGGTTAAAGGAAAAGATATGAGACTCACATTCTTTGAATAACTATAATAACCTAAGCTAAAAAGAGCACAGGATAAGGGGAGAGCAGAGAGAAAAAATGGGAGTGAGTACAAGACTGAGAACTAGAGAGAGAGATTGAAAGTATTTAAAAAAATGCGTACTTTCCCACCGTCTGCAAAACCCACCAAGAAGCACAAGAGCCATGGTATGAAGAACAAAACTGGCCAAAGGCAATCAGGTAAAGTACATATAATAATAAAGAAAAAACAAACTATCGCTGAATTTGGGCAACTGGCAAGGCTTAGGAATGAATTGCTAGTTGCATTAGGGTATTTATTACAATAAGGCATAGAGAACACTTAACACTTTATTAGTGATGGAAACGCTAGGTTATTAATTTATCAGTAAAGTTCACTTATTTCCAGAAAGCAACAAAATTAGAGGCCGACATGCTGTATTTTGCCACATACAATTATAGCATGCTCCTGTGTATAATGTGCACCCATATTTGTGCTCTAACTTTCAGAAAAAAAAACTTCTAATTTTTTAATTCAAATCTTTATCTGTTTATAAAACAGAAAACAAGTACCTAAATATAAAGAAATCTTAGCATTTAATTTTTAACCCACTATGATACAAGCAATTTTATGTAACAATTTATTTCAAAACACAAGAACAGAGACAAGGTACAAGAAATTTCATGTCTCAGTAACAGACACACTAATATCTATGTATAATGTGCATCCTTATTTTTCCCTCAAAAATTTGCAGCAATTATGCACTGTACATGGCGAAATACAGTAGAAAGCATGATCTCAAGAGAAAGATGATATGTGTAATGGCTTTTTTAGAAGAATGGAAAATGAAAACACCTAGTAAGAGACAAAAATTACTCATTCCTAGAAATATAAAATGATTACTAAAATTTAAATGAAAAGTAAACCAATCCACTTAAAAATATTAGAGAGAAAATAGTAAGTGGAAAATAACTATCTGGAAATCTCCTAAGTGCACTAGCAAAATTTTATGGATAAAAACTTTTGAAAGTATTGACAACCTTTATTTTCAAACCGATAAAGCATCTTTTTGTAGAGACAGAGTCTCACCTTATCGCCCTCGGTAGAGTGCCGTGGTGTCACACAGCTCACAGCAACCTCCAACTCCTGGGCTTAGGCGATTCTCTTGCCTCAGCGTCCCAAGTAGCTGGGACTACAGGCCTCCACCACAATGCCTGGCTATTTTTCTGTTTTGCAGTTTGGCCGAGGCTGGGTTTGAACCCGCCACCTTCAGTATATAGGGCTGGCGCCCTACTCGATGAGCCACAGGCACCGACCCGCGATAAAGCATCTTTTTTGAGAGTTTTTAAGACTGGCTCAGGAAAATTTATTTCTGTCTTTTTTTATCTGGAGCCCAGAGACTATAGCACTGCTTTTTCATCAGCAATAGAGAAGAGAAATTCATTGTAGACTGAATAATATCCAACCTTGTCCAGAATTCCTATAGCAAACAT